>VXAA01004121.1:104035-152621 GCA_013399115.1 Anseranas semipalmata | reverse complement strand
CCTGGGTGCCTGCAGGGCTGTTTCTCTCCCATTTCTCACTCCTCTCTCCCAGCTGCTGTGGCACAGCAGTTTGTTCCCTTCCTTAACTCTGCTCTCCCAGAGGCCCAACCAGCGTCGCTCCCTGGCTCGGCTCTGGCCAGCGGCGGGTCCCTTTTGGAGCTGGGCTGGAGCTGGCTCTGATCTGACATGGGGCAGCTGCTGGGCTCTGCTCACAGAGGCACCCCTGCAGCCCCTCTGCTACCAATGCCTTGCCAAATAAGCCCAATACAGCTTTATGTCTAATTGAAGTAGGTGTCTAATGGATATAGAAGTATTTGTGCTTGTCTTTTCATGAAGATATATTATTAAAATGTGGAGATGTTAATGATTACTTAAGATTATGAAATACAAGTTCTAAACAGCTTGATACTGAACACTTCAGCTCTGTTTTCTCTGCGAGCTTGTGTCGAATGTCTAGCAGTTGCTGCACAAGAAATCGTTATTTAAGAAAACATTTTAAAACTGTAAAAGATGAGAAATCTGAGAGAAGAAAAACTGTGATTCACTTACATTGTGTGTGAGTTTTGCAAACAACTGCAACTCAGGAAAGAAAGTTTTCATGGATTAAAAAAAAAACTAGAAAAGCTCACACCAGATTTCAGTATAGGCTGTTGCGTGAAGTAGGTTATGGGATTTCTCTAAACTAATTTTTGATTTCACATACTTGGATAGTTCAGAGTGTAAATCTTGTAAGGGATGGATGGGGACAACACTTGACTGAAAGATTTCTGGTGGTGAGGAGTTCAAATGTATATATGTTAGCTTACCAGCTAATAGATTTCATTCTTCGATCTCTAGATTGAGGAGTGTGATGAACTTTTTTGCATTACACATGTATAGATATACATACATGGGTATTCATACGGGGTACAATCATATTGATCTTTAATTATGTCATTATGAAGTTCAATCCTAGTAATAGTCTGTCAATGTTGCTATGTGTTGTGGTACTACTATACCACAAAGTGCTCCTTGATCCAGGTTTTCTATTTTATTTTTGTTGCAACTTGATATTGAAACAAGCTAGAAGAGTTTCAGATAAGAAAAAAAAGTATTTACCAGTTTGATATAGAACAGTCTTGGTAGAACTGCAGACTTATTACATCTTTGTAGGTGTTAATTGGCAAAAGTACTAGCAGGAGAATGATAAGCTGATTAGATAGCCTTAAAGTGTTCCTTTGAAGCATAAACAGGCAACGTGGAGGATAGCACAAATGTTTATAGGGAAATGTAACAAAGGGAGAATGAAGGTTGGCATCAACGATAGATGTCGGATGAGAGGGTGACAACTTTGTTAGAATATTATGGTTGGAAGTCAAGTGGCAGAACCTGTTTTTAAAAAAGGAATTTCAAATTTAAAGCCTGTGATTGGCCAGTCAGTGTGATGAAGATAAGGGTGGACCAAAAGTAAACTGATTTGAATCTGCCTTAGTATTATTTTTAAGTTATTGTTGTAAATATTCAAGTTAAATTATGCCTCACTGTGAAAAACTTAGTGCTATGCGGAAACTTACTAAAAAGCGTTATCTTCTCATCTTCAGAAGCAATTTCTCAAGGAATTGTTCTGACAGATTTGTTTGAAAATATTTTCAAGATTGTCTTTGTATACTTCATGAATAATCCAGTATGCTGTGCGCTGGAAGAAGACTGCTGACATTGGATTCTGTTTTTCTTAATGGAGAGAGGGGGAACCTAGCTAAAGAGACCAAACTTACCCTCAGAGGTTGTTAGAGGCGCCTTTCTCAGTGGATTGTACAGAAGATTGAGGCAATTATGTTAAACAGTTTTCCTCATCTTGCTCTGATTTTCCCTGTCTCCAGTGCTCTGTTTTCTAGTGTATCACTTAAAATTAGATACCAGAGTATATAATAAGCAGCGTATTGGTTTCCAGACAACGTAATTGTATTGTAGAGGCACTGCTCTGCTTGCCTATCTCTTTTCTGAGGTTTTATTATTCTGTTACCAATCTCCTAAGCAACCTTGAAAGAGCTACTGATGTTGTTTATAAAATCAATGAGTTCGCGATGTTTAGAGGGCTTCAGAAAAATATCATGTGGAGAGGAAAAAGGATGCCCTGTAGCATTTAATATGACTTGGTGAGCAGCCTGTCAGCTAAGACTTGAAAAGGGGAGAAAAAAAATCAATTTAGAATGACCAGCAAGTCACAGAAAAGTTCTAGTTTGTCTCAAGGCTCAAACATTTTATACATTTTACCCTGCTGTACACTGTAGTTAGTGTTCGTAAGTTTTAGCTTCTGATTTAACAGAACCATTCTGTAATAGTAAAAACAAAGTATACTTGTCCAGTATATTCAAAATTTTTACGATCACAGCAGTTATATCAGTTATTTCTCTTACAAAATATTGCAACTACATTTGGCATCCCAAGCTATTTTTTGGTGGCTGTTCACTGTAAAGCAGTGGGGTTCAGTATTAGGTGCTGGTGACACCATCGGCAGCACTCCATCCTCAGCGGGTGCAACACAGAAGTCATGGTGCTGCCTTGTGGGCATTGTGCTGCTGGTGGCCTTGTGGAAGAGCGAAGGCGTTGAGCATGCTGAGTGATGTGTCAGACAGAGCTTTGTTCTCGTGAAGGTGCCTAGATTTTGAGGTAATTGGAAACTCTCCATGATACATGTATTCCTTTTCCATTTCAAACGTTTACTGTATTTGGTTCATGTTCTAATTTACCGTGTGGGCTTTTGACTACAGAAGTTAGTGATTGATTAAAAATGTACTTGATACATGATTTCCAATGCAGAAAAGCAAGTTTGACTTGGGATGAAAGTTATTTTGTAAAGAAGGGTTATCCTAACCAGTGGATGATCAATATTTAATTACTTCAAGTTTTCAGTGTTTAATGTACAAAGCGAATGGGTGTAGGCAATACCTCTTGTGTGTAACTTGCAGATCTTGCAGCACTTCTTGTTCTTTGAAAGTACTGGTGCTTGATATTGAAAATGCTGCTGTTCCTTTTATCAATTCTGCAAAATAAAAGTATATCAGAAAATTGGCAACTTAAACAAAAACAAAACAAAACAAAAGGACCTATTCTGGAGTATTGCTTCCATTCTTTCTTTTGAGGTAGAGTCTGTTTTTACAAGTAAACTTATTTATAGTTTTATAATTGAGAGATCTGCAAAGTTTTCTGTGCTTGTTGAAGTGTTTTATAAATTAGTTGCCTAGCTGAACATTAATAAAAATGAGGGCTTTAAAAACAATTCAGTCACAGTGACATATTTACTAGTTTTTGTTTGGGTAAGTTTCCATGAATTCTTGTAGCATGTGGCATGACTCTAAAACATTCCAAAAGGTCAGATTTTAAAGTCATAGTGAATACCCCTTATATAAAATTTACAATTTTTTTATACTTGAAACTTCTCAAAAATGGAAAAATATTTCAATTTTGAATACTGGCATCAATTATAAAATAGTAATTTTTTTTAAAGGAATGTGCACGGTTTTTCTAATTTTTTTTAAGTTTGTTTTCAATTATTTTCACAGGCTGATCCAAAAGAGCTGATTAAGATGGTCACACAGCATGTTACTCAGTATGGCTATAAAGACTGGCCTGAAGAAATTGGAACTTTGATAAATCAGTTGCATTACTACAATGAACGACTACTGGATTTCACTCAAGCTCAGGTTCTGCAAGGACTTGGCAAGGGCGTAGATGTGCAGAGGTTTACAGCAGATGGACAGTACAAGAGAGAAACAATACTAGGATTAGCGGAGTAAGTAAAATCTATCAACTTTTATTATTTATTTTCAAATGGGAGTTACTTTAAGCTTTAAAGCAGGAAAGCAAATTGGAAGTAGTGCTGACCTTTAGAAGCAATGGTAAGTTACCAGTTCCTTCAGATATTTACACTGTAATACTGCTACAACTGGGGCTTTTCAATTCAACTACTCCGCTTAAATGAAACATTATTCAAACAGTTGAATCATAACTTTTAGTGGAAGATAGAACTCTAACCTCAATATTAGCAGTTAATAAACGTAAGGTAAAATCGGGGATATATGAAATCAGGGTGGTGGAGGTCTGTTCTCTTCCTTTCATCTCCTGTATGCCTGTCCTTGAAATTTATTATGATATGCACAACAGTCAGTTTATAATGAACTATAGCAAAACAAACTAACTCAAAAACCCCAGCTTCTTATTACTGATTTTAAATTGTAAATAAACTGTATTTTATTTTTAGTAATTTAGTTAAAACTACTCTATATTACAGTATATTTTTCTGTAATTATTTGGAATTAACTGAAGCCTTCGTTGTACATGTTGTTCTAATATTTAGAATGCTTCTGTCTCACCTTTGTTATCCAGAATAGGGAAAAAAAAAGGAAAGCTGTAGGATAGTAATGCCTGTGCATTTTAAAACTACCTTTTATCAACATTTGCATGCAACTGCTTTAAGCTGTGAACATGTTATAAATATATTGAACTCTATATGTTTTGAAGGCAATCCCAGTTGAATAACTGCTAGACTGTCAAAGGGTTAGTGAAAATGAGACTTCATAGCATGTAGTTGAGTGGTAGTTCTGTATTAGGCAGTTGCAAAGATCCAATTAATTACTTGTTCAGCTCACAGCTTCCTTGCTTTAATCTTCTCAGTTGACTCCTAATCTGCATTTTCTGATGAAAACAATGTGCAAATTTAATATAATTATGTAGCATATTTTTTTCTTGCTTACTTTTGAATTATCATTAAATGGCTCATGTTTTGAATCTTTTATGAAGTGCTGTTTGCATGAACAACACCTGGAAGAGATGGTATCTTATTTACAAAAAAGCTTTGTACTAGAATGAAGAATTTGTTTGCTAAAACTACTTAACAAATTATGTCAATATTATCTTCCGTATTTTGGTGTATTCTCATTAGAGCTTATTACACATTATTTATCAAACATTTAAAGATCGAGGTGCTTCACAGACTTAATCAAGGTTAGTTCTTCAGCAGTTTTCAATTTGGGCAAAATAGAGCAAGAATATATCTGGGAAGGAATAAAGGAAACTAGTGCAAGACTGAATTGGAATTTTTGAGTAATCAGCTGAAGTCTCGTGTAGCTTTAGGCCAACCATAGTGTATAAATTTCCTGAATTACTTTTCACTTGAAGCAAGTTCCCCTCTCCCCCCCAACTCAGCTACTCTGAGGTTTTCAGCCTATCATTGCTTCTCCTTAAAAATTTTAATCAGAAGTTGATTTTAATGAATATCTGTTTTTTTCCTTGTCTTATGTAACCAAGCTGAAATACTTTTGTTAGATTTTTACGCCTGAGTAATCTGGATTAGAAAATTTGTGCAATTATGATGCGATTGGAATTTCCATAATTTAGTTTGTGCTTATTGGGTTCTCTGGATGATTTTGTTGTATGTGAAATAGGTCCCTTTCCAGAAGACTAAACCAGAATGTCCTGTATAAAACCTCTTCCAATGTCCTATAGCTCTTAATAGTGACGTTAGCTTCTGAAACATTGTGTATGCTTTTGATGTACTACTCTGCTCTGTTTCCAGTGTAGACGTAGCTTTTTCTCCCTGATGGTTTGCTGCTGCAAAATTTAAACAGCAGTAGCCTTCCCTTTTATTTTCCTGCTTCAAACATGAGAGGAAACTTAAAGGCTCTTGGCTTAAATCTTCATTTCATTTCTCCTTTGACTTTTTTTTTTTTTTTTTAAATCTTCTGAGCACGGATGACTGGAAACATCAATCTCATTTCTTTTCATTATGATTGAATCCATTACTGGTTGCAATGCTTTGTAGCCGATTGATGTGTACAACGATTGTGAGTGCACACGTGCACTTGTGTAATACAAAAGAGGTTTAACAGAACAACACCGGGGGAGAAAAATCTGCCCTCAGTTTCCAAATGCCTGTTTCTGGGAGCTTGGAGATGCTTATTAAAATCCCAGCTGAACAGTACTGCACAGGCATAGTTTCAGATACTTCGGCAATGCGTGCTAGCACACAGACAGGGTGGCTAAGAACCTCTCACAAGAACTGCTCTTTTCTTTGCTTTTGCACCAATCTTTGAGCCATACCGCCTTCAGTGGATTAGTAAAAATTAATATGAAGTTAACTTCAGGCTTTCATCACTTAACAGATTGTTCTGTTAAAGGGATGTACAATAACAGAAGAACAGGTTTTAGTATTTGTAGGATACTTAGAGTGTAGCTGGACACCTTCACACTTCCTTCTAGTCTGCAAATACTAGGAATGTTTCTGATTGTGAATTTCTAGGAAGAGCTTTGAGTATCTACATACCAGTTGTGCTAAAAGACTTCAGGTGTTGCAACTAAATCAAATAAGTGCTGTGACACATTGGTTATCATTTTGTAATTGAAAGGAAAACTGATTTTTTTGCTGTAGCAAAAAGGTTAAGCAGAAACCCAACTGCCACTGAGAACCAAGGTGTATGGGGAGCAGGTGTTTGTCTTCAAAATCTCTCTGTATTTTGATTTTATTTTTAAATTTTTCCCCAAATGGAACACTGAGTATAACGAATGCAAGAAGGTACACTTTGTGTATTTTTATTTAACTGTGATTAAAACTAGTGAATTAAATTTAGTTTCTTGTTTTACGAGAAAAAAATTAACAAGAAATCATTGTTCTTCTAATGGAAATACTTAATTGTCGTGTCTCTAGGGGCTTAGTGTAATTTTTCCTTGTTCTGTTTCATGGCTCTTTTCTATAAGAACACTTGAAGAAAATGTATACAAGATTGCCGTTTCTTTGGCTCAGCGATACAATGTTCCCCTTTGGGAAGTTTATATGACCCATCTGGAATTTTTATTCACTGACAGTGGGTAAGTTTTCTCCCTCACAAATTCACATAGGATTCTGTTACACAGAAATATGTGCTAATCTAAGAGAAAATGACAGCATACTGGAGGCAGACTTAGGTTTGTGGTTTCATACTTCTTGCATGTGTTGCTTTTGTAACCAGCTGTGAAAATACGGAAGCATAAAAGTCCATGTGCATCTTATTGTTCTTGTAAATATCCCGGGACTTTGTTTCAGTGTTTAGCTTTCCACAGCTTTGAATGCTTGGAGCTCATCAAGTCCTTGAAAGCAAAGTATCTTTTATTTATTTTTACAGTCCCTTGGAATATGTTGTGAAATGTGATAATATTTATTTATTTTAAAATAAACTTTGGTATTTATTGACCTCTCTTCTACATAATAGCAAAGGAAATAAATATATTAGCACTTCTTAGTTATGTTATTCATCTATTCCTCCAAGTTTCATTTTTTTATGGAATCACTTTTCTACAAGAGTTCTTTGGAACTTCTCTAGACTACAAGATTGTGGCAGACCAGACCTGGCATTGATGGCAAGGGGATTCTTTTGCATTCCAGAGTTGGTTCAAGTACCTTTTTTTTCCTTTTCAGACTAGACATCTTGTTAGTCAGACAAGTACTTTTAGCACATTGAAAGAGAAATAAATCCATTCAATGAAAGACTAAGCTACTTGCCTGAATAGTGCATTCAGATGACAGTGATGTAGAGCCCCCTGTGTAATATAGCAGCTCTTAACTATTGTTCTGACAGACATGATGAAATTAGTTGGTTTCAAATTTTGAATTGTGAAGGCAGCTGTAGCTTGCAGCAGTACTTATACCTCTCTTAACATCAACTATTAATTAAAAAGCGTTAAAATGTTTTATAGAACATGAGGCATAAAAAAAAACAAAGCTTGGTAGATCTTGGTACAAGATCTGAGAAGACGAAATAATATTCTCTGTTTTCTGGAGGAAGCAAAGCACATCCCAGAAGTCGTATCTTTGAAATTTTGATGCTGTTAAATGAGATAGTGCTTTAAACAAAATAACAGTTGGGTTATAAACCTGGCAATACTGGGGTGAATGTGAAAGAACCAGCTGACTTCTCTGGGACTAAAATACTACCAAAGGTGTTTTGCACCAATTTTCTATCACTTTTTGTTCTGTCCTCTGTGAGTTAGTATTCCTGGAATTCTGAAATCACTGAAGTAATGACCTTTTCCTAATGAAATTCAAAAAAGTCTTGAAAATTTATATATAATAGCATAATATGCTGCTGAGTATGTTTTTATTGTATCATAATCTCATTTTAAAGTTGATTGACAGCATATGGCCATTACAGTATATATTAGTCTTGGGATTATGGCATTAATAATGCATGCCTCATTATGCATTCATTCTGAAATGAAAAGAACTTTATTCTAAGACTTACTGCATATTTGGGTAAAGAGATTATTTCTATAAGCCACTTCATGTGGGGAGAAACTCAAAAGAAGCACTTATATCATTTGTATTAACTATTTCCTTGATTAGTTGGTAACAAATAAACATGTTTTTCTGTTGTGCTGTGAATTTGAATTTGATGAAAATTGTATATAATTACTGTTTTTTAATTAATTAAGAACTTAATCGTTTCTTTTGAAGGATCTGGTCAAATATGATTACCGAAGTCTCTAAATACCTTTTATAATTTCACCGACAAGAAATTCTATGTTTGTCTCTCATGGATTCTATTCCAGAATCTTTCTGAACAACATAATGAACCTTTCTTGCTCCCCCTGCCCACCTCCCCCCAAACAAAACAAAACAGAAACAAAAAAACACAAAGCAAAACTCTGCCGAATAAAATTTAACATCCCAAAGTTCAAACTATAGGCTGGGTGGCATGGAAAGAAAAGTGTGTTCAGATCTCTCTCTTGAAACAAATCAGTTTCAAATGTCAGTTTTGTCTTATATTAAAAGTGTGACATTTCTATTAATAGATGTTTTTACATTAATATGGTAGAACCATTACACTTAAGTCTCTAAATTCTAGTTGTTTGTTAAATTAAAGCTTACAAGGTTAGTAACCTAAGTGTGGGCTGAGTTCTAGATGTAAAAATAACTCAAATAACTTCTCCCCTAAAAATCAGAGATTCGTTTTAAACTGAGAGAAAGTTGTGTCTGTTGTATTTGCTGTATGAAAGCCTTCATCTTTAGGAATGAAACTTAGACACATTTTACTTGGATATCAAAGAGAAACACTGCCTTATGTGTGGCATATATACTGAGGAAAAAAATGATGTCAAAATTCTAATTTAATCAATTTTAAAGGTAGAAAAAATTCAAATGTGATTAGAAGACATCAGATCTCAAACTGAAACATACTACCTAAAGTGGCTTGTGGCTGGATACTGGGGAGAGTCAAGGTGATAGTCATAGAAAGGTGTAGACTCAAAATGAGACTTCATTGATACACATCCATATTTATCCCAGTTGAGGGGAAAAAAGGAGTGATTGCATTTAACTGTCTTTTATGTACTCTGAATTCATGCTGTGAAAGAGCTAATGTGTTCATTTCAAAAGGGTCGAGAAAAATTTTCCATCAGTGAGGCTGGCTGAGGTCAACCTGAGATTTGCTGGTGTTTTCGTAAGTTTTCATGGATGACAATTTGAGAGTTAGTGTAATAAAACTGTCAAATTAAATATGCTAAGTATGAGTGATAGTGTCAAATAGATAAACTAGTGGGCAAGAGCCAATTTTCAGTGATGTTCTCTCAAAGCGTGCACAGGTGCTCATCTACTACAGAAAATAAAATGTCATAGATTGAGGGAACTGATGGGGCTGTAAGATTTTTCTAACATCTCTCAGCCACAAGTGCTGTGTGGCTATTTTTGTCTTTTATTGTTGGTGGTGGCATTTTTTTTTTTTCTTAAAGCTTCCTATACACATGCACTGGACATGCCTACTTCTACATATAGCTATAATTAGGGATTTGAAATGCTGCTTTGAATCCCACTTCAGTATGTGTCACCCTTAACGTAAAAGTCCAAGTAAACAGATAACATGATCAGGAAATGATCCTTAGTTTCAATTCTCCATAAACACAAGCTATCTAAACATTTATGAATGAGTATTTACTCTTCCAAAATCTCTTACAAAGTTAAACCTTACTGCTCAAAGAGAAGCATTGTTCTGTCTCCATAAGTGCTCAACTGAAGACATTTTAATGGCATGTCCAAGCCTTTAAAGCAAAATTCTTTCTAAATGCAGGTTATCTACACTGGAAATAGAAGAAAGAGCACAAAGTCTTGGTCTCTTTGAGACTCTGAAAACAAGTCCTGAAACTTTACACGAACACATGGTTAAATATGTTTATCCAAGTATTGAAGGTAGAGATCATCAGCGATTGCTTTATTATTTCACACTCCTTGAAAATTGTGGCTGTTCAGAAGTTGTGAAGCATGCTGTGAAACCTGAAACTCACATTCGACTCCTGAAAAAATTCAAAGCAGTTGCACCAGGTAAGAGAGTTACTGTTGTTTTTTTTTTTCTAGCTGCATTTATATTCTGTTACGTGAGTGTTGACATGGTTATGCTTATTTAATTTATACTTGCCAGGCAATTTTTATTTTTTTTCAATGAGCAATCAGATGCATATAAGTAATTTGGTGGGTTAGTCATGCATTATAGAAGTAAGTTCCTTCTCTTTGTATTACCGGAAATTTAGGTTAATCTATCACAGCAAGCAAAAAAAAAATTTTAAAGCAGATTTCTGTTGGTGATGCAAGCCAAAATTATTAGCCACGATTTATAGTGAAATTTTTTTAAGATTTTTTTTGATAGTATCTAAGATACTATTAAGGTGAGCTTTTATAAGATTTGTATTTAAAAAAAAATGGTCACATTATTCTACATGCTATAAATATTCTTGCATCTTTGAGAATCTTTGAGAATCCAGGGACTGGGAAATCTCGTATGTGTGAGGTCAGCATAAAATCCTGGTGTTATCTGTGTGCAAACCTGTCTTCCACCCCAGTCTGTCAATATGCATGATTGTAAATGGAAGTGGAGTGAGAGCTTTTCTAGTTCTGCAGATAGTAGTTCAGTACTGACTGTATTACACAGAAATGTGAAGAGTTTGAGTAGATTTCACTATGAATAACTTTTATTTCATTTGCCTTTTTCTCCTTCTGTCAATAGGTCTTAATTACAAAAAGTTAACAGATGAAAATGAAAACCCTTTGGAAACACTGGAGCCCATACTTACAAGTCAAAATATCTTATCTATTTCCAAACTGGCTCCCAAAATTCCTAAAAAAGATGGCAGTATGCTGTCACCAAGCTCTCTTTATGCTGTCTGGTTACAAAAACTTTTTTGGAATGGTGATAACCATCTCATTAAAAAAATACCAGAAACCGTGGATGAGTGGCTACATGCATATGATGTGTGTTCAAAGTACTTTGATAGACTTGATCCAGATGATGTCATCACTTTTATTGATGAAATTACCTTTTCTTCAAAAGCTGTCACAAAGGTAAGCAGATATATTTGAAGAATTTCAAACTTCAGGTGAAGTGGAGTTGATACACTGTCAGGGAGAAGTTTTCAGCAAATTTTTGCATTTTTCATTTACAATTTTTAAAGATAAGTTCATAAACCTACCTTCCTATAAACCCCTCTCTTCTTTTTATGCCTGTCACTATAAAAAAAATAAAAATATTCATATGGAGGAGTTAGTTCTGAGGGTCAGAAAGATTTTCATGNACATGCTATAAATATTCTTGCATCTTTGAGAATCTTTGAGAATCCAGGGACTGGGAAATCTCGTATGTGTGAGGTCAGCATAAAATCCTGGTGTTATCTGTGTGCAAACCTGTCTTCCACCCCAGTCTGTCAATATGCATGATTGTAAATGGAAGTGGAGTGAGAGCTTTTCTAGTTCTGCAGATACTAGTTCAGTACTGACTGTATTACACAGAAATGTGAAGAGTTTGAGTAGATTTCACTATGAATAACTTTTATTTCATTTGCCTTTTTCTCCTTCTGTCAATAGGTCTTAATTACAAAAAGTTAACAGATGAAAATGAAAACCCTTTGGAAACACTGGAGCCCATACTTACAAGTCAAAATATCTTATCTATTTCCAAACTGGCTCCCAAAATTCCTAAAAAAGATGGCAGTATGCTGTCACCAAGCTCTCTTTATGCTGTCTGGTTACAAAAACTTTTTTGGAATGGTGATAACCATCTCATTAAAAAAATACCAGAAACCGTGGATGAGTGGCTACATGCATATGATGTGTGTTCAAAGTACTTTGATAGACTTGATCCAGATGATGTCATCACTTTTATTGATGAAATTACCTTTTCTTCAAAAGCTGTCACAAAGGTAAGCAGATATATTTGAAGAATTTCAAACTTCAGGTGAAGTGGAGTTGATACACTGTCAGGGAGAAATTTTCAGCAAATTTTTGCATTTTTCATTTACAATTTTTAAAGATAAATTCATAAACCTACCTTCCTATAAACCCCTCTCTTTATGCCTGTCACTATAAAAAAAATAAAAATATTCATATGGAGGAGTTAGTTCTGAGGGTCAGAAAGATTTTCATGGAACCCCAAAGTCACAGTATTGTGGTTCAGCAGAGAGTAAGATATTCTTCTCATGTGTTTGTTTATTTTACTTGTGCTAATCCTAAAATTCATTGTGCTGCAGGCTTCTGTTTACTACCAGGCTTTTGCATTCTGAATAGGATGCTCCACAGAGAAGTGTTCTGGGCCACTACGTATGGTTTCTAGGCGCTGTAATAATGTAAATTATAAACTCTGTCGTAACTTCCATCTGGCTGAAAGCCTGCTATTGAAAGAACATACTTTCATGTCCGTAGCATATACTAGTAGATCTGCAGTTTCTTTTTACCCAGTGAAACCTGCTTATAAAGATATTTCTGAAGTAATGTTATGGTAGAAATAAAGTCCTATCATCTGTCTCTTAAGCCTATTCAGTAGAACCATTGTTGTGTTTAGGTGTTTGATCCTTTGTATCAAGTAAGCAAAGATATAAAACTATTAGAGAGTGTCCAAAGGAAGGCAACAAAGATGGTTAAAGGTCTAGAGGGCAAGATGTACAAGGAGCAGCTGAAGTCACTTGGTTTGTTCAGCCCAGAGAAGAGGAGACTGAGGGGAGGCCTCATGGCGGCCTGCAGCTTCCTCATGAGGGGAGCGAAGGGGCAGGCGCTGATCTCTGCTCGCTGGTGACAGCGACAGGACCCAAGGGAACGGCATGGAGCTGTGACAGGGGAGGTTCAGGTTGGATATTAGGAAAAGGTTCTTCATTGAGCGGGCAGTCAGGCACTGGAACGGGCTCCCTAGGGAAGTGGTCTCAGCAGCAAGCCTGCCAGAATTCAAGAAATGTTTGGACAACGCTCTCAGACATGTGGTTTGATTTTGGGTGGTCCAGTGTGGATCCAGGAGTTGGAGTCGATGATCCTTGTGGGTCCCTTCCAACCAGGGATATGCTGTGATTCTAAACATACAGACTTGTGCCTATCAGGAAAGATTGACAGTCATGCTGAGATTTCAATTGCCAGACCTGACCCTGCACTGAGGTAGCCAGGGGATGACTGTGCTCTTACGGGAAGGAAATACTGTCTTCATGTGTGATTGCCACTGGTGACTACTTGAAACTCTTTCTGTTAATGTACCTTGGGCATTTCAGGATAATTTCTCATTTACTCCAGATGAATGATGCAGGGAGAGGATGGATAGCCTCCCCTGTGTATATATTTTGAAATGTTTTGTTTATTTCTGTTTAGGATTCTCATACAGTTTCTCTAGTCTCTTAAGATGAGTAGAAGTAAAGGGAAGGAGCTATTGATGGCTCCTTCAAGGTTATTGTGGTTGCTGTCCAAGTTAGATCTTCTTAGCAGAAACCTGTCAGTTTTTTGGCTGAAACTCAAAGTCATGAAACAAACTCAAGAAGTGTTTGAAGCAGTTGGTCAAATCAGCTGATTTAGTGTCTACCATGCACTGGGTTTGGGAATGAAGCAGCTGTTTAACCAGCTTGCAACTAGTCTCGCTTTAGAATCCAGTTAATGATTTTCAATTGGAAGTGTACAATGAAAAATAGTTCCTGAAAAAGTATTTCTCAGAGATTTCTTTCCTCTAACTTTGATCTGAGAAGTGCTTCATACAAAAAAAGCTGCCTTTTGGCTTGCACCTTTTACTTAAAATTTTATCATGTTTTGAAGCAGTGCTGGTCACGCAATCACTCTTTTAACTCTCTAAATCAGCACTGTCTTCCCAGAAGACATATCAGTTTCTCATTCCCATAACATGTCTGTACATTTCTGCATTTCATGGAGGTATTGATATTTAATGTAGGTAAGGGACTGCAAAAAAAGGTGACGATTACCATGAAGTAATTACCGTTTGCTTTTAAGTGGACCTTGAGAGGAAGCTTAAAGTGAGATAGTGGAAATAGGATTTTTAGGAGTTCTGAGAGGTGAATTAGCTCCTCCCCACTTTAGGGGGAGGAAAAAAAATGAGACAGTAGTCCAGGGAGGTGGCTAGGAAATGCACTCTATCGTTATCCTTGTGGAACAGCACATCCATCTAAAAGCCCCTCTGTGTTGTGTGAGGATGCCAGAGCAGCTAATTGCATTATTGCTCCTTCTGTGCTACTAACAAATGGACATCTGAGAGGTAAGAGGTAGTATTGAAAACTGAAGCATAACTTCTTTTCTGACAAGTTGGGCTAGTGGTGACTGGATGTTTAAAGGGAGGCGAATAAGCAGTGTGCAACTGCAAAGGCATTGAGAGAATGTCTCAATGGAAGAGATGGATGTGCTGTTTACACTTGTGAAAGGGCAACTAACGTAGTTATGCAAAGGGCGGCTGCTATCTAGTGTAGGGTATGATGAGTCTGTAGGTGCCTGTGTGCTCATATAAGAGCTCAAAGAGGTTCTCCCATATTTCTTGCAGTCAGTAGAAATCAGTTACCACTTGGAAGATGAGAATCAGTTCCCCAACCTTAAGGGTTCAGAGTAGGGGTGACATTGGTGGCAACTGTGTGGGCAGAGATGTGTCATGGTGGGACCCTAAGAAATCATAGAGCCCAAAGTAGTGCTGTTAATGCACTGGATATTCTGAGATGGATCAGAATGCTTCCCAAAATTTAATATTTTTCTGAACTGCAGTATGACCTATAGGATACGTTCTATGGTTTTGGGGGGGATTAAGGGTGACTTGTGAAACTAGAGTAATACTTGATTGTTCTAGTGGCTAATTATTCTGTATTTATTTATTTTTTAAATGCCTTTTTTGCTAGACTGAATTTATCTAATTTTGAAATTCCAGCTGTAGACCTTTTGTCTGCTGTACTAAAGAGCTAATTATCAAAGTTTGCTTCCACACTGAGACTTTCAGCAGAGGTCACTTAAACTTGATTTCATAGACTGAATGAACTGACCTTGGGAAGTTTTCTGGTGTGTGTGTATGTGTGTGGGGGGGTGTTTTCCAGCTCTTTCATTGTTTTCACAACTCTTCTTGGATCTAGTATATCAGCATCTGTCTTCAACTGGAGAAAGCAGAGATTGATACAATATTCCTGTCGTGTTTGTGGTAAATGAAACAGGTAAAGTTCTTTACTCTTGGTATCTTTGTCACACATTGAAGGACTGAAGTATTTGTCTTTGGCCACAGCAGCTCACTGCTGCAAGCAATGAGAGGGTTCCTGCTTGTGGCACAACTACTCAGAAGTGGTTTTAATTTTGAATTACTCTTTGAGTTCTTCTGACTAAATAATTCAGTCTGTCTCCAGAGTGATAATCATAGGCTACTTGCATGTGCGAAAGAGATTTCTCATCTTTTAGATATTCCAAATGTTCAGTGGAACCATCACTTTTATTTTTACATGCATTCTGAGTCTTTTATCTTTTCTTCCAGCAGCTCTTTTATTTTAAATAGTGCTGACTTCACAGATTCTTAATTATAATAGTGATCATATCAGCTTTATCTTGATGGTTTCCTGTTTATTCTCCTTTGTGACCTGTGTGAAGCATTTTAGGTAATTTATTTTTTTATTTTTATTTTTTATTCTTTTTGTGGCTGTCATTTTGTTGGTTGTGCTAGATAGTCTGTTATGTCTTCAAAGAACCATCTGTTTCAGGGCTCATAGGTCATTGCCCAGATGTTTGTTGATTAACAGTGATCTAAAAAACCAAACAAAACAACAAATGCAGCCAAAAAAACAAGCACAAAACCACAACTTAAATCAATTGCTGTTTATTTCAGCATGTTTTCATTGTTGAGGACACATTACAAGTGGGGATGGGCACAATATGTTAATTAGGAAAAAAAGACTACAGCTTTATACTGGAAAAGAGAATAAAAAACAGTCGTATAATCAGGTCTATAGAGAAAGAGAATGTGAAGTTTTCCTTCACAGCCTCCCATAGACTCTGCCACATTCATTCAAACTATGGCTGATGATATTTTTTTGGTTACTATTCCATTCCTTTATTACTTCTTGTCCAACTTCTGATGCAAAGGACGAACTGTGCTAGCAACTTACTGTTTTTAATTGAAAGGTTGACCCTTGTTTCCTTTGAGTTCATAATGCCTTTTTGACCATTTTCACCTTACTGAAGCAGGAATACAGTGCACACATTTTGACTAAATGCCAGATGGTGTGGAATGGGAACCTCTTCTGACTGGACCATTTGCTCTTTCTATTTTAATGACTTTAAATGCCATTTTAAATACTTGTAGAAAAAGCTCAGTTTTAAAGAAGCTCAAAGTAATATTCAGTATCTTTTCACTGGCGGTTTGACTTTTTAACACCATATGAAATGCCAAGGAAAAAGACAGGGCATAACTTTACCTGAAGACGTACCAGAAATGTGTTAATAGTGTTCTTACAAAACACAACTGCATTCACGTTAGCTTTTGAATTACTTGTCATCTTTTTATCACTTAATCACTGTGCTCCAGTTCAATCAGTTTGTTTTGTATGACATCTTTTCTTCATGGGTATTAACAGTACCTCTTTTTCTGATATCAGTACATTTTTAGATACTTTATTGTACTTTGCCATCAATACAGTTATTTTAATAAGTCTGCTTCAAGACTATATTAGAGGAAACATCATGAGTAATGTATTCCCTTTAACTGGTTCCTTACATAAGTTAGAACTTCTATACTGATCTCCGGATGAATTGTACTAGGGGTGGAGTTAATTTTCTTCATAGTAGCCTCTCTGCTATGGATTTTTTGTTTACTATTTAGTACAAAGTACAGTACCTGCTGTGTTTTGGACTTGTGACTAAACCAGTATTGATAACACACAAGTGTTTTGGCTATTGTTGAGCAGTGCTTGCAAGCATCAAGGCTTTCTCTCCTTCCTCAAGTGAGTAGGCTGGAGGTGGGCAGAAAGGTGGAAAGGAACACAGCCAGAACTGCTGACCTGAGCTGGCCAAAGGGATATTGTATACCATATAATGTTGTGCTCAGTAGTAACAAACTGGGGGTGTGGGGTTATCTTCCAAGATAGCCATTGCTCAGAGATTGGCTGGGCATCGGTCTGCTTGTGGGAGGTGGTGACTGCCGTGGCATTGCTTAGATTTGTGTTGTCCCCTTCCCCCCCGTCCCTTTCTCCTACATGTATTAAACTGTCTTATTTTGATCCACAAATTGTCTTGCTTTTGCTCTTCCATTTTGTTCCTGCCATAGGAATTGGGAACCAGCTTTCATTATTCTATAATTAATGTAACTTGCTTTTCATTTTAGTATATCTGGTTGGCTACATGACGTTTGGTTGTTGGAGTATGTAAAGCTGGGATTTGGTGGCAGAGACAGGAACAAACCAAACTGTTCAGTCTGAACATCAGGAAACATTTCTTTACTGTGTGACAGAGCACTGGCACAGGTTGCCCAGAGAAACTTTGGAGTCTCCCTCTTTGGAGATATTTAAAAGCCACCTGGACGTGGTCCCAGCAACTGGTCCTGGGTGTCCCTGCTTGAGAAGGGGTCAGACCAGATGACCTCCAGAGGTGTCTTCCTACCTCATCCATTCTGTGATGATGTCGCTGGAGTTCCAGGTTTCTGTGGCATTAAAAGGGAAGTTGCTTCTGTCATTTCTAAGTTGAATGTTAATCAGTGGCAGTAAGGGTGGCAGGGTCAGGATCTTCATACACAAGTGAATGTTAATTGTACAATACTTTGTTAAGAAATACTTAGGTATTCTGAAGGAAATGGGCTTCTGAGATGATTTTTTTACCCTAAAGAGTGAAATCTGTTGAGCTGAAATTGTGTGTGATGTTCCTTTACTTGAAAATGAAAGAAAACAGATTTTTAGGATTTTTCATCACACATAGCCTATAGAATTAAGAATGTTTTGAAACTGTAAAACCTTTTAAAAAGAAAACTTAACTTCACATTCATACAAAGATTGAACTAGCCCCTAAGCTATTTTTTTATCACTGGGTATGACACCAAATCTCATTACTAAACTGACTAGAAATATGGAGGATAGCCATTCATGTTTGGGAATAAAATAATCAGAGAAATGATATGTTAGTAGTGCTGCTTTTTAGTGCTATGCAAATATGAATGCAAAATTAAAATAGTCTTGGGAAAAACTTGTATTTTTTTTTTAATGCCCTATTCTGTGTACGCTGATAGCATCACGACTTCTAAGCATGCTGTGTATTCACACTGTTCTCTAGGATATAACAGTTAGATAGAATACTTCAATTGTTTGCCTTTTGCATCTCCCTTAATTGCATTTTGAACATTAGAATAGACAGTAGAAGGGGAAGAATGAAAAATGTAGATGTTTTAATCTTTTATGAGGTTTACAAAATGGATACATAAATCCATCTGTGGTCATTAAATTTTAATGTGATATGAGGAGTATCACCTTTTCCCTGCTTATAGTAAAACCTGATATTTAGACCTTGCTTGAAGAAACAAAATCATACCTAATTTCTGTTGGTGGGAATGGAAATGATTCATTTTTGAACTGTATCTTGGGCTGCATAAAAAGAAGTTGCGGCCAACAGGTTGAGGGAGGTGATTCTCCTGCTCTGCTCTAATCTCATGAGACCCCACTTATAGTAGTGCATCCAGTTCTGGGGTCCCCAGCACAAGAAAGACATGGACCTATTCGAACAGGTCCAGAGGAGGACCAGAAAAATGATCAGAGGGCTGGAGCACCTCTACTGTGAAGAAAGGTTGGGAGAGTTGGGGTTATTCAGTCTGGAGAAGAGAAGGTTCCAGGTAGAGCTTATTGCAACCTTTCAATATGTAAAGGGGCTTTATAAGAAAGACAGAGAAGGCGGACATGTAGAAATAGGACAAGGGGTAATGACTTTAAACTGAAAGAAGGAAGTTTTAGATTAGATATTCAGAAGAAATTCTTCATTATGTGGGTGGTGAAACACTGGAACAGGTTGACAGAGAAGTTATGGATACCCCATCATTGCAAGTGTTTAAAGTCAGGTTGGATGGGGTTTTGAGCAACCTGATCTAGTGGAAGGTGTCCCTGCCCATGGCAGGGCGGGGTTGAAACTAAATTATCTTTAGTGGTTCCTTCCAACCCAAACCATTCTATGATATCCTTTGTATTTACTCTGTTAATGCTGCCAAGATTTCCTAGCTCTTCCCAAAATGTCCTCCCATTTTGCTTTTATTATCAAATGGTAGTAGATCATTGCTGTGGTTCACAGCTACAGCACTAAAATATGAGTAACCCCTACATCTTTCACTATGTATTTTTAGAGGAAAATAAATAATATGCACATATATATAAACACTGTAAAATATTCCACTCACTTTGCTTTGTGAAGCTTTCTATGGCTTTACAAGTAGATAGTCTAATTCATGATGTAAACATCAATTTGACTTTCTTAAAAAGAATGTTTATAGCAGCTTAATTTTCCTCTTTCTCTGGTAAATCAGCCTCTTTCCTATTCAATGCCATACAGATCCAAGCTTTGTTTTCTATTTATTCTTGAAAATTAAAGTTGTTTGCATGTCTTTGTCTATTATACCAGTAATTAAAACAGCTGATGTTAAAGCATCTAACGCTGTGGGTGTAGGCAGAGGAGACCTCCACCCATGAGAAAGTATATTGTAAGCATCTTTAAAATAGTACTTGAAGCTATAAATTAACAAATTATACATGAATTTTTAAAATCATATTTCAGACTTTGTTTTGGACTTCCAGCTGAGGCTGCTGTGTTAAGAACACAGCAGTTTGCTGCAAGTGCCGTCTGTATAAAGAGTATTTCCATCTGTATCTGTTCCCAAAGTACTCTTGGTTTCTGGAAGCTTAGAAATCTATAATCATTGCTTGGCTTCTATTCTGAAGTGTTCAGTTCCATTCTGACACGCTGGAATGACCCCTTCATGTCAGATGGAGGCTTCATTCAGTGTATGTATAACTCTGTATTCAGAAATTCATCTCCATGAGAAGTTTAATGGAAAAAACAGACTTTCTTGTTTTGCTTTAATGCCTAGATACATCTAGTTGTAAAGGTCTTTCAAAATAGTGACTTGCTGTTCTGTATAAATTCCGCTTTAAATAAGTCGATTTGAAAGGAGCTTGTATCTCTCTCACAGCCAATCTGTTGTAGCCTGTGGAAACTTAAGTGGAACTGTAATCTGCTTCTTTGAGAGACTAACAAAAACTCTTCGGCTGCAAAATCTTCATTGCAGTAGTAGCATGATATAGGTTGTATGTACTGGCAGTCCACCTGTGAAGTAGTTCCAGTAAATGTGCAAGCAGATTAAGGCGTATGTAGCCCAAGATAAATTACTAAAGTTGTAGACCTCCAAGTTGTCTTTGCTTATGATCATAGTCTTAGAGATGTATGTCAAACCGTAATCTAAACCTAACAAAACTAACCTTAAGTTCATTTTCAGTGCTTGGGTTTTCATGACATCTCTTCAGACATCTCTTAAGGCAAAACTTAAAAAATAAAATAAAAATAAAGGTGGCAGTCTGCAAAAATCACAAATATTATTTATTAAGGAAAGTTTGGTATGTTGTATTGGGAGTCAGATTCAATGTCAATAAAAGAAAGGACAGCAGAAGAAAGTAGTGGAATACTGATCCTTTTTGAATAAATGACTAATAAGAAATAAGGTTGTTTCTCCTAAAATATTTAATTTAGTTTAATGCAGTACTGTAGGACAGAGGAGCCACCTGACCTCTAGGCATTGCTGTGATACAAATAGTAGTGTACAGATAATAATAATAATGATTAAATATCAAGCAATCTTTTTCAGCTGCCAGTTGAAGCCAGGATAGAAGTGACTAAGAAGGCTATTAAGGCAGTCAAACATCTTTCTGAGAAATCAAGAAAAAAACCTTCTGAGAATGACATGGAAGATGCTGAAAATCCATCTGTTGCTTATGAAGAAACTCTGAATCACTTGCAGCAATCTCTTGCTCATCTGGAAACACTCACTCATAGTTTTATCACTTACTTGAAAAACAGCGAACAGGTAACGGTTACTGATCACATGCTTGTTTTGAGCATTGCCATAAGTAGCAGTGATGTACATCAAGCTGCTGACATATTTTATTAGTGTTTTATAGCTTTGTTTTTGTTGACCTGGTCTTTGAAAATTCACTTCCATCAGTCTTTTTTGTTGTGTTGTATATGTATTATCTTGGTAGAAATAAAGACCCTGAATGATACGTACCTGTAAATAAAGGGTACACTGATTCATGTTCAAAAATTATCTGTTCACAGGAAGTACTACAGAAGTACGGCTATTTATATGATCTGTCAAGGTCTGAGAGAGAAAAAATCCATGACCAAGCAGTGACTATGTGTATAGATGGTCAACCCCTGGACATGATACAACAGTTGATACAAGTGGCTGTTGGAGATCTAGGTCTTTCTACCAAGGATATTGTCCAATGTGCTATAAAAAAAATTGTATGTACGCTAAGGTAAGTCTGCTACAACCATCAAGTCCAAGGCCCTTTTCCTTTCTTTTTTCTTAACTTGCTGGGGTATTTTGGGGAGCACTTTTTTCTAATTTTCAAGCTTTTGAGATATATATGTGTTACTTTAAAATCATGAATATATAGGCCATAAGTCTTTTTGTTCTTTGTTCTCATGAAGAACACTTCTTAAGAGTTTTCGCTCCTCTTCTTCCATCTCCCTCTGTGTCACATCCACCCCCCAAATTAAACATCAAGTGTAAAAGTTCTATGCTTTCTACAGCACTTAAAAGCAACAACAATTGAAGAAAAAAAAAAACACACAACAAGCTAACTTCTTGGAGAGAAACAGATTTCTGATGTGAGGAAGGGCCTTTATTTGATCAAGTTTTTCAGTGTTGACACTGACTGTTTCTTGCTGCTGCTAGTGCCATCATAGAAGCATTCCCTCCCAGAAGCAAGGCTTTATCTTTCTCTAGAATTCACAGATCAAAAACGTCAGCAATTGTCTTTTCCATTGCATTACACAAACCAAACCAATCTGTTCAACCCCAGCAAACTGAGTCATCTCTTTTTTTAAAAGTATGGAGAAAATGCAAAATAACTCATTTCCACACAGTTTATACTTACGCATTCCTGAATAATTCTGTTGAGATGCGGGTGAGACCTGAATGATACAAAGGAAGATGAAATCAGATGATGCTGGTTATCTCAATCTCATTAACAGTGAGTTTAGAGTTTGTGTTAACTTCAATACGATGATCCTTTAGTAGCATGTATTCTTCATAGTCTTGCTTCTAAGTAACAACTGTAACACTTGTGAGAAAGAGTCTACAGAACTCCTGTAATCATGGTGAATTTCTTCAGTACTTGTCATGTCTTGGGCAAGGAAGGATGAAAGGAAGATTCCTGCATTGAAGAGTATACTGCCTGTTGGGTTAGCAGCAGTCTCTGTATTTAATGTCTTCTAGCCCAGAAGGCACATTGCTTTCATTCACAAGTCTGAGGCTTAAACCATTTTAATCTGACATTTGGGAGAATATAGAGCTGTTAAAAATACACGTGTATGGACATACTGAGGACATGGAAGCAGGTGAGGGAAAGGAAAGCATGCTTATTGAAAAGCCTATTGAAAAAATGCTTTTTATTCATTGTGTCTAAAGCGCAGTCCTAGCTGAGCTTGCCATTTGTAACACCTCCTCCTAAGATTTGGTAAGAGATTTGACAGCTTTCATAGCTATAGTGACTATAAAATTCCTTTGGCACATAATGTGATACTTTAGTTAGTATGTCCTTTGAGGTTCAACCTTTTTATTGCCACAGTGTAAATGAGGATATTTGCTAGGACAGTAAAGTGATAGGGAATATGGTTTGGGGTCTCAAATGCCAATCCATGAGGTGAGCGTACTTTGATAACGGTTAGGATTGAATGAGTCTGTGAAGATGCCCTTACTCTTTAAAAAGGTTTAGGATATCTGGAAGCCTATGAATTTTTGTAGCCAGTTAAGAGCAAGCTGTCCTGTTTCCTGTCAAGGAGTTAGCAACGTTCAGACCCATGCCTTAATGTGATTGAATCAGTGTCTTTCTGGATATTTTCTGACATAATTTAACCGAAGAGTACATTCAGTCTCCATTCCTGTTGGACTAGAGCTGAGATGTGAAATTCTGAAGGAAGCAAGCAGAGAATGAAGTTCTGGGATTTTACATCTATATCCCTATCATCATTTGTGTTCCCAGGAAAAACAGAGCCCAAGAGTATTGTCTTTTTTTTTTCCCCCCATCACCGTTGACAGAATACCAATAAGATCTTAAGAATCCTTTTGTTGGTGATGCTCTTTCTCCTTCAGGGTAACATAAAAATAAAATACTCAGACTTCTTTTTTCTCCTGTAGTCTGGTGAAATTAATCATCAGGGATTTTTATTTGTGGTCACTCTCTTGGATTTGATGTTGCAGAGTGCTGCCTCTTCCTGGCTGGGTCTTTGATGTACTGAATATTCCAAGTGAAAGACCGCTGTATCAATGACCTAATGTGATCAGTAAAAAACTTTTTTCTTTTTTTTCTTTTTTTTTTTTGAGAGGGGGAGTAGGGATGGAGGTTAGGGGAGGAGATCATTTTACATCATTCACAATAAACGAACAGATATTTAACTATTTATTCAAAACTATTCTGAAGTATGTCAGTTCCAAAGCGTATGTGCTGTAAAGTTCCAAAGCATGTGCTATATGCAGCACATACTAAAGAACATTCAGCTGTTAGATGGCTGCTAAACTCTATCACTTGTAAGGCCAGTTTAGATGGATAAAACTTTGGGAGTTTATTTGGTTCTTTTACATGTGGAAAAATTATATGTGGATAGGATGATCTGCATGCACATACCGGAAATACAGAAACAAGTACAGCATGGAAAATAATCTACAGCTCTACCTATTTTTTTTTTCCTCAACAATTGTGTATGTTACAGCAGATTGAAGAGCCACAGATAAAAAGAAGGCAGTCTGTCAAAGCATTTGCGGCCCTCTTTGGCAGAAAATGAATTTCTCCTGTCACTCAGTTAGATTGTTCATAGCATCCTCAGTGATGGTAAAGCTTTCTGCATAGCAACATCAGTAATATTGTCTATTTTGTCTGGGTTTGTCCATTTGGTGAAGAATAATTTGGCTTTAGATAATCAATGTCCTGGTGTTCCTGACTGGAATACAACTGTGTGATACATCTGGATATAAAGCTTACAAAGTCTATGTAATTCAACTGTAGTGAGTCTTATTAATATGCAGACTATGACAAACCTCTCAAAATTCTCCTTTCTACTCTGCTCCTTACCAACATATTTGTTTTTTATATGCATTGCAAGGCTGGAATGTCTGAAAGTTGATTTAAAGTTTTGGCATATAGACCACAACCAATAACTCCTAAGCAGTAGTTTTCATTAACGAATGGAAAGTGCATCCCTCCAGTGGAGAAAACTGGAGAGGCAGAGGAATTAGTTGGAGGCTTCAGATAAAATCATAACGTTTCATCTGGTGTGTGATGTGCATTCTTTTGACCAGTGTTCTTTCTTATAAATACAAACTGATGCTAAAAATCAAACCAAAATGTTATAAAACAAGATGCCCTAGTTAATTTACTTTTCTCTCATCCTCATGCACAGAGAAGAGTCATGGTGTAGGTAGTAGCCACATAATGAAGTATGGAAAGTGTGCCTACTACAGTGATAAAAAGCATAAAGTAAAAATCCAATGTAGAATAAAAAATACTTGAATTAATATCATCTCTCTTATGAAATTCAGCAAGATGATAATATTAAAAGGTAGCATCACTCTAAATATAGCGAGCATTTAAAAGAAGGATTTTGACTTGACATCTCTTAAGCCTGCTGAAATTGATGCCATTGCTGTGAATGAAACTGGATGCATCTCTATCCTATGCTCAGATATTAGCTTTCAAGCTAGACCATAACACAAATCAAAACATATTAACCACAGCATTTTGTGCAACACTTTAATTTCAGGGCTCATGGGTAAAAATTATGTTTAAAGAAAACGTCTTGCCTACGAACCTAGAAAGCTGAATTATTCTTCAATAATTGTAACATTTCAAGGGAAAACTCTTCAAATTTTTTTTTGAGCTTTGATATGTTATACAGTGTGGTTATTTTATGTAGTAGTTTTGCAAGACAGAAATTCCTTCTTTGACAATTAACATTCAAAGTAGTACTTGTAGGGTTGTAACACTGAACTGGAGTTTCCCTGGATTTTCCGTAGCTATGGTGACAAGGAATGTAATTAAGGTACTGTAACCATAAATGAAATAGCCCTGTGTGGATGTGAAAAATTATGGTAGTGTCTGTGATTTACCTGAAAGTTAAGCAGAGATGCACCACTTCTGTGATTGAAAATATACATACTTTCTCTCAGTTTTATGACTACAACCCCCCTTCAAACACAGTAAAATATCTTTTGTTATTAATTTACTGACTACTGCAGAATAACCTTCTAGAAAATGTTGCCTTTGTGCAAGATTAAATTACTTTTTGGCTTTGTGCCGCGTTCTGCACCTGGGTGTAGTAATGCCAGATACGGGTACAGACTGGGGGACGAGTGGCTGTAGAGCAGCTCAGCAGAAGGGGCTCTGGGGGTGCTGCTCGACAGTAGGCCCAACATGAGCCAGCAGTGTGCCCTGGCAGCCAAATGGGCAAACCACAATCTGGGGTACATTAAACAGCATAGCCAGCTGGTCAAAAGAGGCGATTCTCCCACTGTATTTAGCATTGCTGTGGCCTCACCTTGAATACTGTGTACAGTTCTGGGTTCTGCAAGATAAAAAGGGTGTTAAGGTCCTTGAAATAATCCAGAGGAGGGCAACAAAGCTGGTAAAAGTGCTGGAAGGCATGTGCTGTGAGGAGAGGCTGAGGGGTTGTCCAGTCTGGAGAAGAGGAGGCTTGGGGGTGACCTCATTGTTCTCTGCAACTTCCTGAGGAGGGGAAATGGAGAGGGAGGTGCCGGTCTCTGCTCCGTGGTCACTGATGACAGGACACATGGCAGTGGCACAAGGTTGCACTGGGGAAGGTTCAGACTGGGCATTAGGAAAAAATTCTTTACCATGAGGGTGGTCAAACACTGGAACAGGCTTCCTAGAGAGGTGGTTGATGCCCCATGCCTGTCAGTGTTCAAGCTGCACTTGGATAATGCCCTCAATAACATGCTTTAACTTTTGGTTAGCCCTGAAGAGGTCAGGCAGTTGGACTTGATGATCTTTGAAGGTCTTTTCCAGCTGAACTATTCTATTCCATTCATTTTTCAGTAGTGTACAATATCACAGGCTTAACACCTCTCACACCTTCTCAGAAACAGTTGTCTTGTTAAATATAACATAGTTATTTGTCTAATACTATAATTTCAAGAGCAGTATCGTCCAGTTCTGTTAACTGCTTTTATCTTCCTTGACTCTGTAATTTTAGTGTACAAAATTGAAAGTAGAAAAGCTTGCATTGATATGTATAAAATCTCTCTAACAGAGCATATCTGAAAACTTTTTATGAGAACTGTATTTGGCACTCTCTTGTTTGCCTATGGAAACAGCTACTATCAATAGAAATCAGTTGCTTCTTCAGAAGAAGTCATGGGATTCTGGAAAAGATTTTGTCGTATATTGGAAACTTTCCATGGTCTGTGACTTTAGGAATGTTCATGGACAATGAAGAAAAGTCTTGTATCCTGAGTGAGGATCTTCTACTTAGGAGTCTAGATAATCAGGGAAGACAATCTGTTGAAGACATTATGGCCTCCTTCATTTGTAGCTCCTAAGTCTCTTATCTTAGGTGTTCAGATGGATTTCGTTTCATGAAACTTTGGAAGTATTCACCAGCCAATGAGCAGGACAGGTTTGGTGGAAATTTTGAATTTGTATTTAATGGCCAGCATTTTGTGAATGAGGTAAAAACAGTTTTATTAGACTGAGCACATAAAAGAAGATTTTTCACCATCTCATCTCATTTGAGGAGTGGTTCTTCAGGGTAATCTTGAAATTTAGCTATCTCATAATTTGGTAATACTTCTGATGGAAACGACTGTTTGACATTATGACTTTTTTTCCGCAGCTTGCAATGGTAACCCCAATGATGTATTATTTGCTTATTTTCCTGATATTTAGAGGAAGCACAAAATAGAAAGAGGAAAATAAGGCTAGAGAAATAAAAGGATATCAAGTATTTTTGATGAATAGCGTAATTAGGTTAAAAGACTTAGATGGATTTAATTTATTCTCCCTTCAAGCATTCTTTGTACTTTATTGGATTTGAAGAACTTGATTAAATATGCATCACTTTTTCCGAAACTGAACTGAAATCAAAATAAACCATTATCAGTGTAATTACACCAGGCTCATACCTAGGAGTTTTGAGGTGAACACTGAATCCTGTGTTGTTTAAAACATACATCAAGTAGCATATAATCTGTGTGAAAAACTAATCCTTCATTAATTATATTTGATTCTTTTAGTAGCTGCTCATTTTAAATTATTAAGAACAAAACAAAGCAACAATCTTTGTGGAAACTTGTCATGATACTTATCTGATGAGCTGTAGTCTCTTTTTAGTTTCTCTAACCATTCTTGGGAAGTAAAGGCAATCTTAAGCCTTAAACAAGTGCTAGCTTTAATTTTTTTTAAAATACATTTTTATTCTAGATAGCTGTAATTTACTGCTTAAGATTCACCTTTTTTCCTTTTCTTCTCTTTTCCTCCCTCTCAGTAGAATAGTGCCTGTCTGTGTATGACAAACTCTAAGCTTGACAAACTCTTAAGCTTTCAGAAGATGTTAATATATCTACCATACTCAAGAATTGGCTTCACAGATGTATTGTCTGGAGCAGAGTGGTTTTCTGTTTTCAGAAATGTCCATCAGCTTTTGGGTATATGTTTCTTTTTACCAATGTTTTTTGAGGTGCTCAGAACCTGGTTGCCATAGGAGCTACAGACTCACATCTCATTAGAGATTAAGGGCTTTGGAAAAGCAAGTGCTAGGACTGTTCAGAACCAGCCTCCAAAACTGAGGAAACCCAGAAGCTAAGATTGGCTGCTCATTCTCCTTTCATATGAAATTTACATAGGAACACTAAATATAATTTGGAGTAAGTAGAACTACTAAGATCTCCATGTCCTGTCCCTAACTGCAGCCTTATTTCTTTTCCATTTCAGACAACTATAATTCTCTTCTTAGTATGTAAGGCTTATAAATATTCCTCTAGTTTTCTTTAGATATGCAGTATTCATGTGCTTTGTTGCTGTCCTTTTATTACAAACTTACTTAGAAAAAACACAAAAGAAAAAAAACAATACAGAAAAAAATTAAAGCTGGCCTATAGAGAGAACATTAATGAAGTGACTTATCTCTGGTCTTCACTCTGGGAACATATCATAAATTTTCTTAGCTTTTTTATTTTAAAACAGATTTGAAACCACCTGTTAATGTGTGTAGCTGCTTGCAGCGAATGGTTACTTTAATGCTCCTGTTCTTTCTACAGTTTCAGCACTTGTGCAGTGCTGGTGTAATCTAAATTTGGAGGGTTTTGTTTGTTTCTTTTTACAGAGCATTCTGTTCTGTTGCATCTCCTCCTCTGTGAAAAATACAGACTTTTCTGAGACTGAAATATTTGACTGGACAGACATTATCTCTCTTTGGGAATCTGGAATCCTGGATATATCTTTACCATATAATTTGATTATTTCCAAATATTCTGAAGATGTTTAGAAAAACATATAGATTTAAACTTAACATTTCTAAAATTTGTTGAGCTGCCATATGACAGTATTGGTATTAACAATGGCATTTCTGTGATAATCCTATCCAAGTAACAATATTTTTTGAGGAAAAGTGATGTTCTGAGATTTCCAGTCCTACTTCATACTTATGAGTGTGGTATAACAACATAAACTTCATTTTACCTTACCATTCATTTTAGGTTTCATCATGTAACAAATTATCTTGTATCTGTTCTGAATGGATTCACATGTTGATTTTTTAATCTAGTGCTGTTTGCTGAAGTGCTGGTCACCTGTTAAGTTAAAAAAAAAAAAAAAAAGTATTGAATGCAGGAGAACAATAAAGGTTGTAAGAATTCAGGTTTGTATGACATATGATATAATCATTTTTTAGGCAAAATATTTACCTTACCGAAGCAATAAATGACAAAATTATAAAAACTCTCGTAAGTCTTGACAGAAAATCTGTGAAATACTGCAGTTATTTTTACACATTACACTCAGCTATACAGTAGATTTTTGCTTTAAACAACAATCAGGAGACCCTGGACATTTTCTTTTTTTAAGAGAGATAGTAAGAGGTTGACATTTTTAGTAGCAGAATAGCTTCGATATACTGATGAACAGTAGAGAAAATCACAGAATCACAGAATACACTTTTATCTCTGGGTTTTTGAGTCATCCTTAGTAAACTAGCTTTGGAACTGGTTGCTGGCCTTCAATGCAACATTGACAAACTCTAAGATAGGAAAAAACGTTGTTTTTCTAGTTCAGTCCAGGCACCAGTGCTATTGAAGTGGTTTGCATGAAGAGAGACTGTGTAATTTATTGGCATGCCAGTGTGAAATCTCTCCCTCTCTCAGCACTGAGTCGTATCTCAGATTTGTTTCCCTGAAAATGTTAACAGAAAAAAATCACTTCCATGACATTAGTAGTGAAGCTTTTTCTCCTGTTAGGCTGATTTTTCCAATATTTACTACCTTTTCACTGTGGAAGAACATCATAGTGTAACTGGAACATCTGATTGGCAATGTGATTTACATTCTTCTATTCCTACACATGCACAATAAGCCAGCCAAGGAACGGCATCCAGTCTTCCCCTTTCCCACACGCTGTCCTCGACCGCACATTCTCTCCTTTTTCTTTTTGTTGGTTCTGGTAAGCATGAATCAGCAGATAGGATTCTTTTGACATCAGGTTACAATCAAGTTGGTTTAAACCAATAATGATACAGTAAGATAATATTTGGAAAGAAAAGATGGTGATGTTTGTGCGTAACCTTTCATTTGTTTAGTTATTATTGATGAGATCTTTTAAGGCAATATGTGTGTATTTTGCTAGGCTAATCTGTCTTAGAAATGCTAAATTTTAACTCTTTGTTTTATTTCCAGTTTAACTGACATGTTTTAGTATTTGCCTTTCCCACTTTTCTTTTGTTGCTCCTCATATTGCTTTGACACAAAAATAAGAGTACTAATCAAGCAGGGGAAATGGAAAACTGTCATAATTGTTGAACAAATCATATATATCCTACAGTTGGATAGATTTAGATTCCCCCAGTATTGAGGACGTTTTACAGTGAATTTTGTGTCTTGCTTTAACAGTGCAAATGGTGGTTCTTCTACGTCAGTGAAGGATCCACTTGGAATCCTAGAAGGCATCGTTTCTGCAGTGCATGCAAGTGTTGAAAAAGGGTAAGAACTTACTGTGTGGATTCTTTGGTTAGGGCTCGGAAAGACATTTCTCATGAAAGCCTTGAAGGTACAATACTGAATATGGATCTTTTTTTTTTTTTAATGGATTTATATAATGAGTTTACACTTTATTTTCTATGATTTTATTCTGAACAGGCTATGACTTATAAAGTTCAAAATCTGAGGCCTGACAGAAGCTTTTATTTGATCATTTGGAAGAAAGCAAGTCACTGAACATAAAAGTTACATAACTATATATTATGGTGATTTGAGAAAATGGTATTTCTGCTCTGCTCTGAGTCTACTAGAAATAGAGTACTTTTCTGCTTTTGTTTCAGTTTATTATATAAGATGAAACATTGACTCACTTTAGATATCTGAATTTAGATATCTAAACTTACCAGTATTTATAGGGTGTATAGTGCAGAAACAATTTCATACATGCTTCTCCCTATTTTTTCTCTTTTGTGGATGCCCTTATTTCAGTTCACATAATGGTCTGTCTCACTGATGCATTTTCCATTGCATTTTGTTAAAGGCAAGAAAGAAAAAAAAATCAGCTTTCTTTCCAGTTGTACAAACTAAGAACTTGTGTATAATAATAATAATTATTATTATTAAAAATTAATAAGACTGCATGCTCTGTAGTAACCAGCAAAAGCAATTAAATTATTGTTAATTATTGTTTATTATTGTAAAATTATTATTGCTTCTCCACTGGCATTAAATAAGTATTGGATACTGAAGTAGACTGATGTCAAAATCTACAATGAATCTCATTTACAATATTATAAGGTAGAACAAGAGAGTCAGTACTATTTTATTCTGAGATGCACTTTCTGGTGTCTTTAGATGTATACTTATCAACATTTAACTGTTCAAACAGTAAGCTGGAGTGACAATCAATGTGATTACAAGAGATTATTTACATTCTTTTAAGTACTTGTTCTTATTTATCTTAAACTTCAGCTATTCCATTTACAAAACATAAATCTTCCCCTCAGGAAAACATGTATAAATATCAGGTGTGAGGTCTGCAAAACTCTGGAAATATTCAAACAGTTCCTCTTAATTCCCAAACTTTTAATTTACAGTTTGAATGCCACCTGTTCGGCTGAGGCATGTCTAATTTAGCTGAAGTTCTGCATTGAACAGCATCATTCAGACAATATAAAAACTAAGTAAATTGAAATCCTTGCAATCTGAAAATCTAAGCTGTCAATGTTTATTATTTCAGAGCTGCAAGACAGGTTAAATTGGTATTTTCTGTCTGATATTACTTTTCCATCTGCCTTGTTAAAACAAATAAGAGAATATTAGTTATAAATCACATTCCACCTGGAACCACTTTCTTGATTTAAAATAAATAAATAAGCTTTAGTTTGAAATACCACTGGAAAAAAAAAAAAATAACAGAATAGCATTTGCTGATTTGTTACATGGTAGTTTAGAGCCAGTAAAGGACAGAATACATTATTCTGTCTGCAACTAGCTGTTTGGTCGAGTTCATGGTAGTCTGTGTACTGAAAATGCTTTCACACAATTAGAATGTGTTCAGTATAATACACTTTTTTAAAATTAAATCATTTTATAATAGTTTTTTATTTGTCTAAGTCGGGAAAACTGCAGGATTTTTTTTATCATTTTTTTCTTCTAGGGATTATGAGCGTTTTGTAATCATTATCATATTAGGATGTACAATAATCCATCTAGTGACAGATGGTATAGAAAATTAACCAAGAAATAGAGCCACAGGAGACACTTCTTTGTGTATATGGAAAGTAGAGAAGGGACCTGTAAGGAAGGAAAGAGAATACAGGACAGTATGAATTAACATTGGATACAAAAAAAAAAAAAAAAGTCTTACTTGGAAAACAAGCAGTCAAGCTGGTTTTGCATAAAGTCAAATGGTGTGCAGGTATAGGCATTGATCAGGACTGGTCACAATAAAAAGGCTTTGTGAAAAAAATGTCAGTCAAGGTAGCGTAGGAGACGATATGCAACTATATAGATGGATGGAGTTCTATGGTGTTTACATGGTTATTTGCATTAAAAAAAAAAAAAAAAAACAACTTCAGGTGCGTGATTTATGAGGGCTGGTTTTTCTGCTGTCTCATGGAGGTGAGCTCTTCCAGAGGTGGCGTCCCACTTCTGAACAGGCATCTGTAAGACGTGATCATACTGCTCATGGTGTTCTCTGTATTTCATATAGCGATTTTGAGGTATCTCAATTTTTCCCAAGTTCACCTGGGTTCCAATTTTGTGTAACACAAGAATAGTTTATGAGCATTCTGATGAAATTTGTTATGTATTGAATGGAGTTATTAATAACTTTGAAAATACATGTAGGTAATATTTTGATTAGGATTACCAAGTCTGTTTAACACAATATTGTTTAATTACAGGGAGAAAGTAGTTTCTTCAGATGACCTCCTGGAGTGGTTGAGACCTTTCTGTGGTGATGACTCTTTACCAGTGAAGCCTCGCATCAGAGTATTGCAAATTATGGAGCAAGCCTTCCATCTCAGTGATGAGGATAGCAAGCTGCTTGTATACTTCAGGACACAAGCTGTTCTCCGAGCATGCTGGCTTGAAACAAAGGTATTAAAATTGACTGCTGTAAATGATAGTATAAGACTGTTCTTATGCAGAGTTTATATGATAAAATGTGAGTTTGCAGTACGTGGTTGGGATGTCAGTAAATTAATGTCAATTAATCCTACCTTCCTTTTGAAATAGGTTTCTAATATATTGATTCTTTGAAAAACAGAATAGTTAATAGAACCCTCAGCTTTTGTTTGGGATCAGGAGTACATAATACCAAACTTGCTCAAACATTTAATGATTTTTCTCTATGGCATGCATTAACTTTTTCATTTTTTTTATGTTATCATAGAATCATTTAGGTTGGGAAAAAAAAACTGTAAGATCAAGTCTAACCATTAACACTGCCAAGTCTACTGCTAAACCACCTCCCTGAGCACCACATCTACATATTCTTTCTTTTCAGACAATTTTGGCACTTTTACTTTCCTTTTCATCATCTATTTGGTATGACATTATAGTCAGAATTAGAGTGAGAATTACTGGCTGCTGTTTCTTTTTTCTGGTCTCTTTAAGTATTATTCCATGAGTGTGTAGTCAGAACATTAAGGACATTCTCAAATGGAAAGAGTTGATTGTTAGGGAATGCATTTGGTCGTAGTTATAGGCTGCTATTGTCTCTTTTAAGAGGCAGCACCTAAGGCAGTAGTTTCTTAAAACAGCTCATACCTTAAACTGTCCAAGTGAGAATTTTAAGTTGTTTTTCAGTGTGAAGCCAGGAAAAATAATGTAAGTCATTGCTGAAAGAAGTTATTCTGAGCTGTTTATTATTTGTTCCTCGCTAAGAGAGGCAGAGCGCTTCTAGTCCAAACTTTCTAGAATGTCAGATTAATTTTCATTCTGAATTAAAGAGTTAGAGAATGACAGGCTTCAATTTCCTTAAGCATATGTAAAACTTAATCTAAGAGTAGTAAGGATCTTATAGTGAAAATTTTCACGAGTGAAAATGCTTGAGTTTATGAAGTAGAGCATTGGAATATTAATGAATAACCAAAAAGAACATTTTGGATCAGTTAAATTTTTTAACTGCTAAATTTCACAACTCATTTTGGTGAAGTGCTTAATATGAAAGTATGTATTATTACAGGTTCTGCATTTAGTCTTCTAGGTACAATGAAAATACACTATATGGTTAATGGGAAGAAATATTCTTGTCTTTGAAACTTGTGCTATTTTGAAATCATAGGAATATCACTTGCTGTATGTAGAATTATTCAGAATCAGAGTTAATTTGCATCCATTTTCTGAATGCCTTCCCCCTCTACCTCCAATGCGAAATCCTTGTGGAGCTAAAATAGAACTCTTCTAATACTTCAAAAAAAATCTGTGCACAAAAACATTTTATATTCATTTAAAACAAAAGCTTGTGCTTTACTTGCTGTACTAAGAACATCCAAAGGAATAATCACCATAATAATCTTAAAGAAAATGCTTATCTCTTGGCTTCTTTAGAAATTACTTTCTCTCTTGCATTCAGAATAATACCAGCACTTAACCACTCTTCAGGTGTCTGTCTGTGATTGGGTTCTTCATCTTTAGTTTGCTTTTATTGTTAATATGCAGTGTCCTGTGTCAACATTTCTGTTGCCTGTGACCCACTTTCCCATTCAAAAGCATTGCAAGTCTAAAATGTTCAACTAGAATATATTTCAAAAAAATAAAAAAATAAAAAAATTGCAGGTAGATAATAGCTTTCAGCCATGTCTGTAGAAGAAGGAAAAAAACAACCACACACCTGTATTTAACAGAAACCTTATGACACTTACTACACTTTTTTGAGAATCATGCAAGATATAAGATCACTTTTATTTTCTCTCATAATCTGGTAAGTCAAATATATAACTTTACAACACAAAGCTTGTGTGTATTTCCTTTTGTCTCGTGATGTTTTAGGAATTAATCGAATGCATTGGATACACTGGTTGACGTGTAGCTCGCTGCCCTCCAGGACCCCCAAGGCCCTCTCAGCAGAGCTGCTCCCCAGTCTGACTGTCCCAGCCTGTGCTGCATGGGACAATGCTGTCCCAAGTGCAAGACTTCATACTAAATAGTGTGCATCTTTGCTAAATAGTGCAATTCTTGTGGACCCAATCTTCCAGCCTGTTTAGGTCTCTCCATATTACACGTTAGTAATTTCTGTTTTCTGAAGCAGTGGATTTTTAGAATACTCTTAGCTTTGAGCAGAAAACCACACTTGGTTTTGGCGAGGGAAGCAGTGTGTGCTGATAATAAGCAGCAGCCTGTTAGCTCACAACAAAGAGCAGTTGATCACTTCAGTGCTCAACTCTTTTCCTGATAAGTAAGCAAGTATTGCAAGAAGCCATGTAGTAAAAACTATAAGTACTGTGCTAGATAAGCTCAAACCTTTCAGAGCTAATTATATAAAAATGTGCATACAATGCTGTAATATAAAATTCTCTCTATATAGTGTTCAGCTAAGTTCAAAAATAGTTTTTATGCTTTGCAATAGTGAAAGCTGGCTGTGCTTACGCGTACATCTATAAAAATGTTTTTTTTCACCCCAATTCCTGATACAGAGTGCAATCATAAAAGTCCTGTTGGAACATATTTAAAAATAATACCAATTTTCTTGTTCAAGCTGAATGTGATGGATGGGAACCCTGTATTTTGAATGAATATTTGGTGCTAGATAACTAATACATGATTTAGAATAGTCATATTAGTTCATCTAAGGTACCAGTAATTGAAGTTCAGAGCTCTTCACTAATGCCCAAGAAAACAAATGAGTGATTATACTAGTTAAACTATTTTTTTCTCTTCAGTCAACTGATGTCAAACACTAGTCCAGAAGTTGGTGTTAGAAAGGGGAATCAATGACCCTATTTGATTGAATTTGTTCATGTTTTGAATTAACAAACAGGAGATAACGTAATAAGATAGCACATTGCAGACTGTTTTCTCTGTTTTTGCTAGATACATTTCACAATCCTTTGTGATATGTTAGTAAAACAATAACGCTGCATAATTCAGTAAATGACTGCTGAAAAGTGAAAAGAGATTTGTATCCCAGCTTTTGGCAAAGCATTTATTAGATTTCTCATACCCAGGTAAGTGTTTCAAGTACTAGGACCATCAAAAGCACCCTTGCGAAGGGGAAGTTGAAGCACAGTTTAAAAAATCTATCAAATTGCTGGGTAATCCTTGGTAAACTGGGGTCAAAAGCAGACATAAGGAATTACATCTTTCAGAAGTGTGCTGCTCTGACTGCTATGTCAGTCAGTCTGTTTTGTTTGTAGGTATCCATTTCTCTAACATCGCTACACCTTTATTAATTTGGTCATCCTTTCTCATCCAGTAAAGTAGTAAAACTGTCGATCACATTCTTTAAAAAAAAAAAAAAAAAAAGTCAGGGGGACAACTGAGTGCTATTTTTAGCTAGTAGAAGAATGTGTTTAAAAGTTTTATTAATGAAGTTTAAATCGTAAATGTTTCCAAAAATGTGTTCATAATCTTGCTTCCAGACTGTTCTGTTTGTACTTGCTTGGCATTTTTGGTATGCTTCTAGAAGATCCCTATTTTCCTCTACCATTCCTTGGGACAAAAAGGGACACCAAGTATTGTGAAGGATGAATGTGGATTCCTATTGAGTAAAGATAAGTTTAATGATATTGTGGTGTTCAATTACCAGAAAATGTGTGAAAGCCACCCTCAGAGCGTCTACTAATCCTCTTAGTCAGGCTTTGCATACATCAAAGAGGGACTTAATATTTAATTATGCTGTAGGTGCTGTAAGTAGTGGTCCAACAAATCAATGTGCTGCTGGGAAATAGGCCAGCTCTTACAAAATTAAAAATGTACTTTATGGGAGCAGCTACCTATCAAACAGTCAGAAACACAGCAATTTCCAGTTCTCTAATGATTAGTTAACAAAATTAAAAATTCAGAGGTCCTCATTTTTCAAAGGCTTGAGAGTCTTTAATTCACATTCCAGTAGCATCCCTCCATGCTACTGGAGGGAGGAGGCATGTGTTGTTTTAATACCCTTGATGAATTTTATCTGGGTTCTTCAGGTTCTGTAATTTTCTAGTTAACTGGTGCATGAAAAATATGGGTCAAAATACTGACTTTTTTGTACATTAAAAAAAATGTTGGGTGGGAAGTGAGAAAAAAGTGGTTTAGAATGTTCATATCAAAGTTTAGCTTTTATCCATCTAAGATGAAAAATACATTCGTTTTCATATAATATATAAGAATCTAGTCTGTAGTGACTTGCATCGGTGTCTAACATGTAAAATAACAGTGAGCAGGTTGTGTGTGTACGTAGGCATTCAGTACAGTGACTAGTTAGAAAGCACAAGTTACAGTAACGAGATTTTTTTTTTCCAGGAAGTTGCAGTGGCATTATCAAAGGCTCTGTAGGTAAACTAAGGGTTAATGAAAGACCAATAGTTAACAATTGTAAAGCTTATATAAGACGCACCTTGTCTTTAAACGATTGTTTAATTATTATGCAAATGGAAAATGTAATTACTATTTGCATGCTACTTGAATGCAAATAGCTTTGTCATTTAGAGAAGGTAATCTCATTTAGCCTTTCCCCTCATATGGTTATATTATGTTTTTTTCATGATCTTGAGTGTATAGAGAGCTGCTGAGGGCTAAGTGTTTTTTAAAATTGGAAGGGATGTCTAATAAAATTTGAGATTGTAACTTTGGCCCCTTAATTCTTTTATCCGTTCTTTTTAAAATTTAGCATTGAAAAATTACTAGATAATATGTATTTGGTGTGTACATCCCCCACACATTTGCTGTTCCTTCATATAGGTGATTTATTTATGGTACATGCAAATTGTATGTGTCTTAGCAACCTTTGTAACATCTATATTTAACATAATGACTTTCTGAGAACTTGTGTATGGTTGTCAAGCCTCCATCATATTTTTTGTCCCTCTTCCCCAGTGTATGCAAAATATGTATCTGTTTACATATTTTTCCATGACTTCATAAAGAAAGGTTTAAATGGAAGTGGTTGTGCCACATGATTTTCATCTTTTACCCGTTGCCTGTACTTGTGTCAACTAGATTTGAACACGTATGTGGAAAGCAGAGTGAGATGCAAGAATTCCCAAGTCATTTTGCTGAAGGCATTTATCAGCTTTCAGATAACAATGACCTGCTTTTAGCTTGATCTGGCAAAATGCAGGTGCAGGAACAGCACCTGTTTAATCCTCAGCCATCTTTTATTTGTGAAACATGCTGAATTAGAAGAAGGATTTATGGTCCTATCAGCTTTGAGTAAATTTATGAAGATGATGTTTATAATTCTAGAGACATTGTTTCTCTACTGATAATGCATAAAAATTAGGTTTAAGAAATTAAATTTAAGTTTTAATTAATATTTTAAAGCACTAATTTCGAGTTCTTGAAGATGCAATTTATCCATATGAGAATGTGTAAAATGTACTTTTTTCTGGGAACATAAACTGTTGTAGTGTGTATGATTGATTAAATACTTTAGGATGCAAATGAAATATTTTCCGTTAACTGCACAAGTAAAATGGGTAAGACAAAGTGGAGAGAAGCAGTACAGCTTGAGTGAACATGACGGTTTCCAATGCAAGCTTTGGGTAGAATGATACTCCATGGCTAGTGCAGTCGCTTTAGAGGAAGATAAACGTGCTCCAGAGTGGATTCATGTGGAATAATTTATTTTCTGTAATAGGTCTTTTGTAATGAAGGTATCAGGGGAGAACGGTTAAACATTGCGTATTGTGCTGTTATCACAGTTTCAGAAAAATAAAGATCTCATTAGTGAGGTATTCAGAGTTGCTGTTATTGTGTTGTAAAGAAATATAGGGGTAAACTGTAACACAACCTTAGGTTGTCACTTGCTAAATTCGTGGCATTGGTATGCCATACATTTGAGGGCAAAATACTTGCATTGAGGGCAAGACATACTGGCACTGTTTTTCTTTTTTAAAGAGGATTTTGCCTCTTTATGTGATTTGTATATGATGTTATCCCACGTATTATAGGATAGTAAAATTCAGAAAATCAAAGTCCTCTGCTCTGTGTATTTTGCCACTTTTTTTTCCTGTTGCTTACTCAATCTAAGTAAACAATTCCAGTCCTGTTATCTCACCCAAAATGTGATATGCAGTATACCTCCTGAAATGAGATAATTGGAGAAGGAATGTGACGTCCTTGTGGAAATCAACAGTACACGCTTATGCATCCAAACACCTCGATTGCTCTTTTGACATCAGCTGTACATTAACCATAGGTCTCTGATTTTCAGTCAGTGAGGTTCAGGTTCCCATTTTGACTTGATGAGGCACTCCTCTAAAAGCATCAATTAATTTATGTAAGCAAAGAAGCAGTCATGAAATCATCAGAAATTTGTTTGATCCTAAACTGTTTTCTGTTTGGTTTTTTTTTGGTTGTGTTTCCTGTTAGCAGATTAAGTTCTTCAGTGGTTTCTAGTCAGAGATGTTGTTAAAAGCTTTTTGAAAATATAAATAAATTGTAAAACTGTTTCTCTTTAGGCATTATTTTATCAATGTTTTAAATCAGTATATCATATTAAGAACTGTGATGTGCAATTGATGCCATGCTTATTTCAATCTTATTCCTCAAACACTGACACTTATTTTTAGAGGTCTATAAACTCTGTATCATCTGAAGAGCCCCTCTTAAGTATTCATTAAATAGTTATTACTTCATAGGCATTTCTAGTAGTTCATATTCATTGGAAGAGTGAGATTTTTTTCCATAAGAGGAGCAACTGCTTCATATTTAACCTCTTTTACAAGTAATTTTGTGGTATCCATCCACTTGGCACCTTAAGTGCTCCTGGCCAGGTCATAAATATGGATAAATAATAGAGGAATCTTGAACTAAAAAAATTAAGTATATATATATTTTAATTTTATTTAAATAGATACAGAAATATGACATTGAATTGGAGTCAGTATCAACAACCTATTGGTCTTAAAGGCAGGTGTTTTGGTTTAGTGTGGGTTGTTCTTTTTAAAAATACCTCTTATAATTTGTCATTTTACAGTATATGCAGGACAACTTTTTGGAGGGATTAATTTTGGCAAGTTTTCATGTACATGAAAACAGTTTTTAACATTTTTCCTCTATTAGCAAGAATTGCAGGCTTTGATTATCAAGACAGCAGTTACACATACAGTTGAATACTGGGAACTTGTGCATATGCTGCTTCTTAATGGTAGGGATAATTAGAAAAGAAGAGCCACTCACATAATGGAGAAAAATGGCTGATGCTAATTTAACAGCTTAAAGTTAAAAGTATTATTTAAGGATTAAAATCTTATTATTTCCAGGCTGCATCTTCTATCATCTTTTCTGTTTTAACTGTAGAGTCTCTTTACCATGCATAGATTATGAAGTATGAAACAGCGATTAATGAATCACTGCATACAAGTAAAATGGCTTACATGTTTCAAAGTTCCTTGTGTTGTATAGCTGTTATTTGCAGCCATGATTTACAAAGATCCAACTTTTTACTTATTAACTGACACCTAGTCAATGTACATTTTAAATTATATCTATTTCATGTCTTTAAATTTTAGATAGCTAGCTATATATGTCTTTTAAATGCATAATTTTTTTTCTTTATTCACCCTTATCTCTCAATATCTGTGTATAGTCTTCAGAGGTTTTCTCTGTGCAGGTTAGGACACAGTCTCCTGTAGAATATAAATGAACGGATTTTATTTTCTGCGCAAGTTATGCATTTTTATGCATTAGGCAACGCGCTTGTGTTGACTGAATCTATATGCATTTCTTAGGAGTTAGTGAGCCGCATGTCAAGCAGGTAAGGAATTAAGCAATATATAAATCAGATTGGAAGAAAAAGGGTTTTGGGTATTTCTACAAGACAGGCAGCTTAACATGTGGCTGAGCCTTTAAGTCATCACCATTAGGCTTTTTGGTTGGTTTATTTTTAAACTTGAATCCCATAACTTGGTTATACTGATCACTGGCTTCAGTTTGAGCAGGATTTGGCCTGTGACATAGTGCACATCCCTTCAGTATCTGTGTGCAGCAGGCTTTCAGATGTGGTCACCGCTTGTAATCCTATTTTAGTATGTGCAGTCTGTGAAGTCCAGCTTTGGGGGAAAGTACAAGGAACCCTGACCTCAGAGTTCTCCCACTCTTGGGGTAGAAGACATGGGCTGTGAACATTGAGTTTGTCACACACAACTCTTGACTTTGGTTTTAATTGCTCTAAGAAGATTAGTATTTTGATAGCAGATACGTTGCAGTCTTTCAGACAGTGGCTGTTTTTCCACAGTCCAGGTCCTAAGCAGTCATTGTTCTCTCCATAAGTTCAGGACTTGGGTAATGCTCCACAAAGATCTTGTCTGCTTGTTGAATGGAGGGGAGATCGTGAAGCAGACCTTTGCTTTGCATTGTTGACTCAAGTTATATTGCCACTAGTAATGGAAATGAAAAGTACTTTGAATGGGGGAGGGTGCATGTGGTTGGTTTTTTTTTTGGTTGGTTGGTTGGTTTTGTTTTGTTTTTTAAGTGGAGAACACGGACCGTACTACATCATAACATAGATCTACTGATTTCCCGTAGTAAAGCTGTTGCTTTTTGTTAACTGAGATAACTCCATAGGCATATCTTCAAAAATGTTTCCTTCAAATAGGGGAATTTTATCCACAACATTGTGCAGGCTCCAAATGAGATCATATTTTTTCTACAGTGTTTTTTCATAAATAGAACTAAATTTTGTCATTACATGGGGGCACCTGTGAGCCCAGCAGAACACGTTTTAAAAAGCTACCGATCTCTCAGCTGTGACTTGCTACCTTGTAATGTGTTTCCATTTATCAAAATCCAAAATGGATTGGATGTAGGATTATCTACACTTGAACTCAGCAGATGGAAAAATCAAGATAGAAAAATCACGTTTAAAACTGACATGTTCCTCTGCCATGAAGGTAATATATCTGGAATACGTTTCTGAGAAGGTAAAGCTCATCTATGCAAAAGGAAAGATGAACTTCTCAAATGACGTACATATGAATATTTTTTGTATAACTTTTCTTCTTTTCTTCAGTGGTATGAATAAACTAACACTTTTATAATCTAAACCACAGCTTTCGATGGGTATTTTCAAAAGTAAAAGTTCTCATTGGCCTTCCAAAAAAAGTAGGAAGTAACTATTGTACGAAGTCTGAAAGCGCAGTAAGGGAGCTGAGGTGGTATATGTCAGTGCCTCACAGTAGTCATTTGGCAGTATTCCTTTTTCTATGAAGTCTTTTGAGTTTAATTCTAAAACAGTGTGTATATTTATATTATACAAAGCATGCTGCTGTATAAATGTATTCTTTAAACTGTATTTCTTAACTGCCTTTAACTCTGTATTTGGCGATACTGTGCTAGGACAGAATGAAAGGTACTATATCAAGTTAGTGTTTAAAATTTTGATAAATACTGGAGAAAGAACTTTATGGAGATATTAGGTTTAAGATGAAATCTATAAAATATATCAGGGAGAAACAACTTTCACCTTATTATGTGCAAATAATTTTGAATTGTTTATACATTTTTATACATAATTGTTTATCACCTGTGAGTTTTTCTACAAAAACAAAGATTGGCTTAGCAAGTGTAATTGAGATCGACTGATCCTTTCTCTCTTAAGGATGGATTTCTCTTCAGGTTAAGATGGAATTCTGCATTGTGAAAATAGTTGGGTTCAACTGGGTTTTTATTGTGAATCTTTTCTGCTCCTGAGGTCTCTGAGCATTGCATTTCTGCTGACTTGTCTCCAATTCTACTGTTAGAGAAGAAAAGTGAAGTACTTTGGGCCTTATTGTATCAGAAATGAAGGATGTAGAAACATAAAGCTGGTGTAGATTAAAAGGTATCTAATTTCAGCTCCATTTTACTTTTCAGTTCAGGAAAAGAGAATTAAAAGACCTGAGTTTTGTTTCACTCAGTTGCCAATAGTTACTAATAGGTGAGGGACCACAGTGTTAGAAATCATGGCCATTTCAATGCTAACTTATTATTTAGAGTTCAATAGCACTCGATTTTGTTATGTATGAGAGAAGTCATTAGAACCAGAGCAGATGAAATGTCTCAAACATTTTAGAACAAACAAATATGAAAATTAATAAAAATGAAAGAATAAAATGAGGAAACCATTTAAACCTGAGAGGTTCTTATTTCATGTAGAATGAGTAGAGAAAAATGGCAGCAGAGGTGATTATGTTACTAATGGAAGAATTAAGGCTCTTTCTTTAAGAAGAACTATCCATTGTTTTATTCACAGAATAAGAGTTTTTTACACAGTTATCATGAATTTACTGATGTATGGAAAGGTTGTGCCTTTGTTTTCTTTGTAGCATCTTGGGTTTTTAATTCTATTCAGCTACCTTGTGAGAGTACATGTTTCACGTAATGAAAATGGTAAGCTTACTTGAGTTCCCGTCGTCCCTCAATTCCACTTGGAAACTGCACATAACAAAATATTGTGGGCCCAGTGCTGGTTCAGATCAAGGTCCAATCTAGCGCAGTATTCTTTGTCCACCAGTGGCCAAAAAAAAAAAAAAAAAACAGATGTGGAAGAAAAAATAAGAAAAGAAAGAGTATGTATGAAACTTACCCCATTATTGCCCTCATCTCTGGGTAGCCATAGAATCATGGAGTCATAGAATGGTTTGGGTTGGAAGGGACCTTAAGGATCATCTAGTTCCATCCCCCTGCCATGGGCAGGGACACCTCCCACTAGACCAGGTTGCTCAAAGCGCCATCCAACCTGGCCTTAAGTCAGAGTCAGAGGAGGTTAATTAGGAACAGGAGGTGGGGGGAGCTCTATGTGTCAACAAGTGCTAAATTCTAATATTACTACAGCAAACTCTATTAAGTGGAATCTTAATAAAGTGAAATTAGGAAGAGCTACCTTTTGAGTGGTAGGTGGGGATAATTTGCCAGGAAGATATTAAACTTGTGCTTATCTGTTAACTTTAAGTTGTAAACAAGTCAACAATTTTAACTTGTTTACTTAAGTCAGAAGACCGAGTCTGCTAGGAAGCATTCTAGCTCAAACAGAAGTTAAGATTTCACTGCAAAATTATTGGATAAATTTGTGCATAGAGATTAGTGTATTGTGCATAAGTAGTTCCCCACTTTTCCTACTCCGAGGGATCTCTGAATTTCAGTGTATATCTTGCAAAACAGATGACTAGCTACTCTTTTTTTAACCTCTTTTGTCTGACAGTGTGTGAGATCTCCTCATAACCTGCCTTTAATCAAAGATCTCAAACTATTCATGCCCATGCTTGCAGCTCTGGTCTCATGGTTGTTCTCGACTTCTTGTGTGTGTGTGTGTGTGTGTGTGTGTGTGCACTCTTGCCCATACATTGGTAGGCAGGAACACTGAATAACATTGTGGATTATTCTTTTTTGCCACTTACTAGTTTTTCCATCCTGACTTTGCTGTGTCTCTGAAGATTTCACTCTCAATCACAACCTAAAAGATTTGTTTTTAAAGACACCCTGGTTTAGAAGTGATGGGATGCTGATAGTGTGTTGGCGACAACATCACTTGTGGTTGTGCCCTTGAAAGCGTTTACTGTTGCTCTGGGACATGAAGGTTTTGATTAAGATGTTTCAATATGTGCTTTTGTTTTTGCATTGTTTTACAAGTATGTAACATGTCTAGCATCAAGGTTGATGGGATGTCTAGCATCTTCAAACAGTCTGAAGAGAGTGAAATAAAAAATAGCTTTTAAAAGCTCCTAATCTTATCTTTGCAAGGCCAGTAGCTGTACAATTTCAGCAAGAGTTATACACATCTGCCTTTTTTTAACTGATGATTTTTAACATTTGTGTTCATGTTCATATCACTTATATAATTCATATATATTCATATAATTTTTAAATATCTATTTAATTTAATTTGTAATTTTATGTCCTTTGTAACAAGCTTTTAGCTTTGCAGCCCTGTTGATTTACCTGTTTAGATTATATTGTCGTTAAGGTAGGACTTTTATTTTTGTGCCGTCAACAATACAGAGATGTCAGTTACAGAATTCTGTCAAATTGTTATCAATCCTTTCGGTCATTGCTTATAAATCATATTAAGCCCTGACTAATGATTGGAAGAAGCCTTAACATCAGCATTCCCCATCTTGAATCTGAATAAAATCTTTCATGTCAGATCTGCCTATTATTTTAAAATGCAATGTGGATGAAGTCTTTACCACTAGAGCCTGTGGTGGGGTGAATAAATAAAAACTTAATGCATTTTACGAGGGAGTCCAAACGAATTGAGAGTGTATTGTAGCAGTAAGGGACTACTCAAATGCCTGTGACTACTCAAATGCCTGTTTAGTGTTTCTATTTTTAATGCCATATTAATTCAAACTTACACTGTAATGATGAGCATGAACATATTTTGAGATATTTACACCTACAATCTGGCGTATATAATAAAATGAATTTTATAATCATGTAAATCAGTAGGCTGTTGGTTGCAGCTCTTGGAAACCACGAATATCTCTGCCTTTATTATCAGGCATTGGTTTTAAGCACGGATGTAGCTTTTCTCAATATGCAAGCAGTTACGATGAAGGAAAATATTTTTCTGATTTTTATGTCTCGATTCTTTGGTTACAAACACCCTTATTGGTTATTTCCTTAGAACATTAGTACTGAACAAAATCTGTTGATGAAAACCATGGCTCTGCCATGCTTACAGAGAGTAAAAGATATAATATGCTGAACAGATTTGGTTGGGCAGAGGGGGGTAGAGGTGTGTCTGCTTTAGTTTTCCTGCTCATTCTCATATGTAAACAGACAACATTCTGTATTTTATCTCAGGGGAAGGAGGGGGTTGGATTGGCTAATTCTTTTCCTAGATCTTTTTATTATCACTTCTATTTGCTTAAGCAAAACACTCTCTAGGTCATCAGCCAAGTTGGTTGGTGTCAGATTCTCAAATAATATGGTTTAAACAATAAAGCATTTTACAACTCTGCCAGGTGTCTGTCCTTTAGGATTAGGAGAGCATTATATAGTGAATAGTTTTATGCCTCTGGGACACAATTTAGATACAGCAACATACCACTGTTGCTGTAAATACTGATTTAAACTAACTTCAAGGGTGAGATAATGTATTGAACTAAACTGAACCTGTGGAATACCATGCTAAAAGTTACCTTTATCAGTCATATATGATGTCCCAAAGCTTTATTTAACCTTATTATTCTTCAGATGTATCATCTTAGTATTTTTGTTTGTTTTTTAATATCAGGTTTTTAAAAGTTGGTAGAACAAGCTTTCATATTTGGACTCTGTGTGTCGTGCTTGATGACTCTCTAGAAAGCAGTAACAAATCTATGCAATAAGATGATGAGTTGAAACTTCAGGCACTGAAAGTGGGTAAAAGTTTCAACATTTTGGGCAACTAATACATTTAATCTGTAGGGAAAGAGAACTATATCTCTATAAATCTTTGAAAGATTTTATCCTCAGGCGGAATGCTTTGATGTTTTATTGGAGGAGGGANCCCGCCACTGGATATAAAGAATGTGCATTCCTTGATCGTTCAGAATGCCTGAAGTAAGATAAAGGGCGTGTTTGTGCCCAGATAATGTACTGTTGAAGAGATTACAAGTACCTCAACCAACTGCCAAATTCCTCTTATTTTTTTATATTTTAGCAGTAAAAGCACCCATACCCATATACTGCACATTTGGTATATAAAACCAAATGTTTTAAAAAAACTTGTAGGAAACTTCTGTGATATAATGTCCTAGTAGCAAAGCGCTGTCAGAACTAAGGTATTGTGGCCAATTATTTGATAAATAACTGGACTCCAGGAAAGTAATATCATCATCCTCATCTTCATGAAGTGTTTTGGTTTTCTTAAGGTTTGCAGTTTAGAGCAAGTTCAAGACTTTCCCTGTAGGAGAATGGATGATTGAACATATGGTATGTCAAATCTCATGAATCTGCTACTAATAAGCAGACCACAACTACTTGAGGAAAAATAGTGGTTTTGATGGCTAAAGTCACATAATCCAATGACGTGTATGGTGTGGCTATGCTCAGAGACACCAAAAATATTAGAATCATAGAACCATAGAATGGTTTGGGTCAGAAGGGACCTTAAAAAATCATCTAGTTTCAGGTATTCATGTTTGTGATTGCCCCAACCCATGTGCAGGACCTCGCACTTGGTCTTGTTGGACTTCATGAAGTTTGCACAGGCCCACCTTTCAAGCCTGTCCCTTTGGATGGCATCCCTTTCCTCCAGCATGTCAACCTCACCACTCAGCTTGGTGTCATCTGCAAACTTGCTGAGGGTGCACTCAATCCTGCTGTCCATGTCACTGTCAAAGATGTATCTCAGAAAGAAAATCTGACTTTTGTCTTCTGGCATGCCATAGCTGCTACAGGCTGTAGCTGAAGTATGCGCCCCAGTTCAGAAATGTAGTTAGTTTTATGTCTTAGCATTTGAGAAGGATGGAGTAATTTTTGCCTTTCTTACTTAGCAGAGATAAGCTGAGCCACAATTCTGCCAATTAATTACAAGAGAAACTGGGAAAAGAGGTAAAAGCGAAGAGCTCAGAAGGAGAACATGTGATTAAAAGGATTTGCACTGGTTCAGACAACTTGTGGGATCTAGTGCAGTTTTAAGTAATGGCTGCATGCTCTGTGTTGTTTGTGTAGCGTGTATTTTGCTTTGTTCGTTTCCTGTATTATTTTTTTAAGGAACATTAGTATTATGCAGATGTTTGTGTTTTCTTGATTTTAAGTGCATGTAGTCCTTTGTTAACCATTAAATTGCATGTTTTAACAATTTAACATGAGGTTAGATTTTATTTAATTTGTATTTCTTTTTGTAATCTATCATGAGTATAATTTCTAAAATTAATTCCCCTGACTTTCCCATTGTGGCAAATATTTGTTCAGCCTTTTTTAATGTAAAACATAAAGCCAGCCGTGTTTTACGGCCAAAGAAAAGACACAAAGCTAGGGAAAGTTGAGACAGAATTGGGCAAATCTGTTCTTAAAACTGAAAGTCCTGCTTTCCTTTTCCATTTTTTCTCCTTCATATGTCTTTCGGATCATCTGAAGTTCAAGTGTACTCCTTGCTATCTTGCTGTAGGCCTCATTAACCTGATTAGTGACAGATTCTTCTTTTCAGGCCTTTCTGCTACTAGGGGTCTGAGCAGTTCATGGCAGGTTATCTGTGCATTTGAATGTTTTAGAACGATGTTTTTGTTTTTAATTAAAAAAAAAGGGGGGGG
>VXAA01004121.1:72542-96096 GCA_013399115.1 Anseranas semipalmata | reverse complement strand
TGCTGGCTCATATTCAACTTGCTGTCAACCAAAACCCCCAGATCCCTCTCTGCGGGGCTGCTCTCCAGCGTCTCGTCCCCCAGTCTGTACGTATAACCAGGAGTAGTCCATGCCAGCCAAGAAACAGAGGCTAATGTTGTAAGTATGAGGCTCCACAGCAATCAAAAACAACAAAATCTTTGGTACTTTCTGCTTTCTTTATCTGCCTTCTCTCCTCTCTCTCCCTATTGGCATTGACAGTCATTATCATACGCCTGTCTCTGCATCTGTGGCAAGGCTGCCAGCAGTCTCTGCTCTGGTGCCATCTCTTCTTGCATTACTCATAATTCTCTCTTTTGTCTCTGTTACATATTTCATGTCAGTAGCATTCAAGTATCCTTACCACCTTTTTTTACCAGTTTTTTTTTTTTTTTTTTTTTTCCTTAAAATAGGTTCCTGAAAAACCTACATTGGTAGCTCAGTTGGAGTAAAGCAGGAACTCTTGCGATAGTGGGTTATTCAGCAATCCCTTTTTTTAAAGCAAGTTGTATTAACAAATTGTTGAGCAAAGAAGGGAACCATAAGCAATTAAGCCAATTGTTTAGCTATATGTATTAGGATTTTGTTCAATCTTTACTTATTTGTTCCTGCTCTGCCTCAGAAAAAGGCCTTTGATGCTAACTGATTGTTTATTGCAAATGTAATGTATGTGCAGGAAATGGGGAATTTAAGTCTGAGTCATCTGAATACTTGTATTTTATAAAGGCTCAAAAAAAGGAAGAAGTAAAAGAACTGAAGTTTGGAGGTTTTTTGAGTAGCCTTTTCTTTTAAAAAAAAGATTGACTTCTTTGGCAAAGGTCAGTCTGAGATTTTTTTTTGAGTTCTTGTATTTTAACACACTCTCACAAAAGACTGCTCATTATTCACTTGCAGATATGGTTCTCCTCGTATCATAATATGACATGTTGACTGTGAGGAACCAGTGGAGGTGACTTGGTTGTTTCAGTCAGCACTCAGAAACATATACATTTTTTTAAAATTGATATTTACACCCATGTTATGCATGCATGCTTTTCTGTCTAGGTGTCTCGTATTCAGATGTCATTTTAAGCACTTCATAAAGACATTAAAGAAAAAAAAAAAGATTGACAGTAGCTGAAGCTTTGCAGTCCTTTGGAACTTGCTGCCTACAGTTCAAAAGGCATTTTTTATATTCATTTTAAATATTGATAAGGTGTTTTGGAACACAAAAAGACCTGATTTTAGGGACTCAATAGCTTCATGTAGAGATGGCAGATAATATGTATTTGTTAGTAGACCACAGAAGTATTTGAAATAATTATAAGGAAAATTATAATTATCCGAAAATATAATTATATGTCAGAAAAGCTGTATATTTGTAACGTATATATCCAGTGCTTGACTTAAGGCTTGCAATGTGCAGGTTTATTTATTGGATGGCCTTGCATCTTTCTGGTTATTTCCAACTTTTCTAACTGTTCTATTTCTTTGTAACTATTTCTAACTGTGTTTTGAAGTGTGATTTTTGTTTTCTTTTTCTAATGGAAAATTCTTCTAGGTTTTCTTAATGCACTCTGGAGGCAGCAGCTATAAAAATGGAAATTCATGATGACTCTCCATGCCTCTAAGCAAGAAATGGATCACATAGCAGGAGCTATTAATTTAGCAGAGATGGAGTTGCATATTTTTTTTCTTCTCCTGACCTTATTGGGGGTTCATAGATCAAGTGCATCATGTTCTGCTTGTCAGAGAAGTTGGCTTCTTTGGGTTCAACCCATCAGGTTGGAAGGAGAGAAGGAGGAGCTGTGCTGCTCCCAGCCGGACTCATGGCAGCAGTTTGTTCAGTGACTGTGACTGATGGAAAGGCTCAATTAAGTTGTCAAAAAGAATAAAAATCATGACTTCTATTTAGTTTGCATTCAAACTTACCCGATCCTGGCATCTCTGACTGGTGTTGGTGTTAGAACATATTGTCAGCTTCATGTGGAGCTGGTTTTATTTGTTTACAGTATGTACTTTTGAAAGTGGAAGCTGAATGGGAGAAAGCTTATATATGTATGTAATAGTAGGTATTAGGAGTTGTCCTCTACTGAATTGTCAGACCTATTCTTTGTTATGTGTCAGCCTGATTTTTTTAACAGACTCCATTTGCTGCTATAGTTATTATGTTACTTTCAATAATTGGTGCTAAATAATACCATTGAAAAGCAGCACTTTCAAAGCACTTTACTGCTCCTTCCCACTTGTGCTGGACAAGTATCTTAATTTACAGTGAATTGTAAGACCAACCTGCCAGATTTGGTATTCCTGTGATTTTTTTTTCCCTTTTAAAACCAAAATAAAAAAAAAAATCCACTTCTTTGGGATGTTGATTAATGACCAGAGATTGATGGGGTGGTTTTTAAACCACTTTTTGTGCCTTCCTGACTGTATGCAGAGATGAACATAGTGGTTGTGTTACTGTGGCTTTATATGGTCTTGATCTACACTGTCGAGTGTGATTTTAGCCCATTGAAGATGTGTATTGAAATGCATTAACTTAACTCACATTAGCAAAATGGCAGTGTGGATGTGTTCCAGTGTTACACTTCATGCTCTCATTTAAAAGCTCTAGTCTGCTACCCATTTCTGTCAGTACATCCAGTCCTAGCAAGTACACCTATCACTACCAAAAGTAGCCTAGCATCTCCATGATCTAGCAAATAGCAGCTGTAGGCCAAGAAATATTCCAGCAATGAAGTTTTATAGTAAATTTTACCTTTGCCAGCATGCATGATAAAATTTATTTATGTCTACTGTCTGCCTTCTGTTTAAAGCTGACTATGTAATGGTCATACTGGATGAAGTTGTATTCTGTTTTGGATCCCTTGCTACAAGAAGGATAGTGATTTGCTTGAGCGTGTGCAAAGAAGACAACAAAGCTGAGGGAATTGGGGTGGTTTAGTCTGGAGAAGAGGAGGCTGAGGGGGAGACCTCATTGCTCTCTACAACTACCCGAAAAGAGGTTGCAGCAAGGAGGCTGTTGGTCTGTTTTCTCAGGTGACAAGTAATAGGACGTGAGGAAGTGGTCTCAAGCTGTTCCAGGGGAGATTTAGATTGGATATTAGGAAGAATCTCTTCATGGAGAGGGTGAACAAGCGTTAGAATAGGCTGCCCAGGGAAGGGGTGGAGTCCTCATCCCTGGAGGTGTTTGAGACATGTGGACGTGACACTAAGGGACATGGTTTAGTGGTGGGACTCGGTAGGTCATGTTGATGGCTGGACTTGGTGATCTTGAAGGTCTTTTCCAACGTAGGTGATTCTGTGATTCTAAGTTCTGTGTGGAACAGAAAGGTTTGTTGTTGTTGTTGTTGTTGTTTTTTAATATTTAAAATGTCCTATCTGCATCCATATCTATAATGGACAAGTACAACTGCATGTAATTTCACTCTCCAGCACTGTTTGGGTGGGCTATAAGCTGGTTTTTATAGATAGATATTTTTAAAAATATTCATTTTGTTTGTTTGTTTGTTGGACCTGAAAATTAAAATTTGAGTCTTGTAAATTTTTTCTCCACAAAGAAATGAGACAGATACTTGGGAGACAGATGCTGTTAGAATGTGATCAAAGCTAAGAAAATTAGGAATGCTGGTTTCCTGTCACCCCTTCCTCAATACGCTTCTGCTTGGGAAATTAGCTGGTGCAAAGCCAGGAGAAGCTGTTCCTATGCTATTCCAATTTGATCAGTCTTTGTCTGGTGCGTGATTCCTCAGGGATTATGACAGTATGTAATAATTCAGAATACTTTTAATATCTTTGTTGCATTGAAAGAAGGATGGCATCAGGATAGTAACTTGTCCCAGAACTTTTTCCTTTCTATTTCATGAGATTGTACTTTAATTTACACATGTACACAAAAAAATATAGAAAATTTTGTGTGTGTATGTAATGTGTGTGTGTGTGTGTATATATACACAAAAAATGTGTTTTTTTTTGTGGGCAGATCGTGCACAGATGATAATCCCTGGGTGAAATTGGGGACTGTTATGCTACAGAGATGCCCACCTGAGGAAAAGGAGAGCACAGGAAATGAAATTTTGAAAATCTGCCGTTCTTTGTATGACACTAAGCACATGCTCCCTGTTGAGGTAAGTTTAAACATTGACTATCCTGGTTATGAGTCCTGTTCTGGGGTCCCGGTGCAAGAACAATGTTGCCATACTGGATCAAGTCCAATGGAGAGCTAGCAAGATGATTAGGAGCCTGATGCACGATACATATAGAGAGGCTGAGAGAATTGGATTCATTCCATCTTAAGAAGAGATGGCTGAGGGAGGTCATATTGCTGTTTTTACATATGTGGAAGAGGAAACATGTAGAGTAGACAGAGCCAGTCTCTTCTTAGTGATTAAACAAGAGGCAATAGAGACAAGTTACAACATCAAAACTGTTTACATACAAAGAAAAAGGTTTTCTCCGCTAAAGTGGTGAAACACTGGAAAATATGGTTGCCTAGAGGAGACATGGATTCTCCATCCGTGGAGGTATTCAGAGCATGGCTGGATCCCATCATGGGCAATTTGATCTTGTCGGGCTGCCTTTGAGTTAGGAGCTTAGATTATATGACCTTTAGAGGTCTGTTCCAGTGTAAGTTCTTCTTTGAAGTATTTGTAGAAGGGTTTTAATAATGCATTGCCATTGAAATCAGTGTGGCAAAAGCTGTTCATTAAATAGTCAGTAATTTTCTTTGCATATGTGTAAAGATTTAGTGAGGAATCCTTGAAAAATGTGTTGGTGATAAAAATTTATATACAAGCAATTGCTTTGTAATAACTGTGTGATATTCTGTCTTCCTTAACTGTGTATGCATATTTCAATACAAGCAGCTCTAAAATTATTGAAGTGTTTTGTACATAAACATTGTATACTAATGAAGACAGGTTTGAGAAATGCTTAATAAACTTCACACAGCTTTAGAGTAGTCCTGTACATATTTTACTAGGCCTGTTAATCCCTTATAATCATGTTCACACAATCACAGTCTTTGCTATAGAAAACAGCTGATGTTAAGATCAGAAGAAGAGCAGAAAAACGCATTCTGTTTAAAATAGGTGGGGGGGGTCCTTTTTTTTTTTTTTAATAGTTAGACTGATTTCAGTTAAGTTCAAAATCTGTAAAACACAACTCCAGAAGGTGTCAGTAAACTGAAAGGTTAAATACATTTATTAATTCACTCATTCCACTAAAAATTTTGGTTGAAGGCAGGTTTCTATATCACTGGTACTGACATAAGCGCGTGTAGCTTTTCGTTACATGGTGTTGAGTGCATCATAGCTCGTAAATTTATTATCTTACACTTACATAGGAGTAGTCAAACCTTGCCAGAGTAGAATTTTCTAACTGTCTTTAGTGAACCAGAAAGACAAATTCCACTGAAGGTCATCATCATGTTACAGCAGTCAGTTTACCAAGTATTCTGCTCAAGAATGGCTTGTGATTTCCTCACCTTTCTTCATTAAGTGAACTTTTTTCTTGAATTCCATAACAAGGCCATTATTTGCTCACTGTTTCAATGTTGGTTGGCAGCTTATAGTTGGAGGTGCCTTGTTTTTTAAAGGTACAGGGTACTGGAAGAACCCCACATATGGGTGTGAATATACAGATGCAGTATGAAGGTTTATTACTAATTAAAACTTATTTCATGTTTGATAACCAGACTAGCTTTACCAATTTAATATACCTTTTTACGACTAGAATGTTGTACAGCAACCGAAGTTGCACTCCAATGTTTAATTGTACCTACAAATGCATTTAGATGACTTCATATTTCAATAAATACAGTGATTAAGAGGAGAGACCTAGAATGATGGAATTCTAAAAACTGAGAGATCGTTTTATCACCATGGATAACATTTGTGGTTCTGAAATCCAAAAGTTGTGATGGAAAAAAAACATTTAACTTCAAGTCATGATGGTCTAGAAGTTAGAAAAATCTGTTTCTTTAGATGCAGATTTAATCAGAAAGCTTTCTCTTTTTCTTTATTCTTCCTCCTGCTGGTCTTTCTAGTTTTTTTACAGCCCAGCTCTTTTTTAATGTCTTCTGGGGAGTTGCATAGCTTTAATCTTTGTATCTGTGTATGTGGATTTTTTGTTTGGTTGGTTTTGTTTGCATTATTCAGTGGATAGAGTTTTTCATTCCTTTTAGTTGAAATAACTAAGCATCGTTTTACTTGCTTGGAATGCACAAGTTTGAACTATCTGACATCTCCTGCACTGACTGATTAATCTCTTTAGAAAGGGCTAAATTCTTCCCCCTAGTAAGTGTTAAAGTGTGACTCCTCTGAATATCTCATGTTTTTCTGTCAACCTATGGGTCAAGTGTCAGTTAACGTAAACACTTAAATGGGAGAATTCATCTAGTCTCTTATTTGTAATCTCTGGGGTCCTAGTGGTCATAAGATGCTTATCTCATAGAATAATATAGCAGTCAGTTGGTTTCCTTTTTTTCTATTTTAGTAGCTAGTTATTCCTGCTTGTTATATATGAGTATATGAGTTTACTCTGTATGTTTTTCTTCATTCACAGTTGTCTCTGATCACTTTGTTCAGGTAATTTTGAATTCAAATGCTGCCCTTTGGCCTCCTGACGCAATACTGTTTGTACTCATTATCCAGCCATTCAAGCCATCCACGAAAACACTGAATAACACTGGACTCAAAGCAGACTCCTACGAAATCCATTTGATATGCCTCACTGGTGTTACAGTGAACCATTGATAGCTCCATAACTAGTTAGAAGTCAAAAGTTGCAGCCACATCATGGTAATCTGGATTTTGAATTAGGGCTTTCCTTGTCCTTCTCACAGATAACATCATGTCACCTCGAAGCACAGCCTCTCACTGCAGGCAGGCAGACCCTAGAGGGCTTTTCAGCACTATTGCAGAGAAAAAAGCTGCTTGTGTTGCTCTTCAAAAGTGCTATGAGTGCTTACTGTGTAGGGCTGGGTTTCCAATTCCTGCCCAAAGCAGCAGTGCAGCCATTTGTGACAGACGTAGTAGGAGATGGTTTTACTATTTGGACAGTCTTCTGTGCTTGGCAAGTTGTCCTGTTGCTTCAGTGGAAAAAGGGATGAAGGCCATTGCAAGGGTTTGCAAGTTGGACCACCCTGTCCTCCACATTATTTCCCTAGTGTCTCTGATAGTGTTTCATGTAACATTTTCAAAGTCTTGATATATTCAGAATATGCCATAGTGATAGCCTTATTCCTAACTATGAAACTTGTTGCAAGGACCTGTAGGAACATTTTTCTGTACAATTTCTTCATTTGATTTTTCATTGTGTATTTTGATAGTTTTCATGGACTTAGTATCTGATAGATCTAGAATTCCTTTTCCCCTTGTATATCTTCTTTATTCCACATCTAAAGGACAGGCTGTATTTCTCTTCTCCAGTCTTCAGTCTTGTTCTCAAGGGTGATATCTCTTATATCTTATATTATTAAATATAATATATTATATTAATTCTAGACTGAATTTTCAATGCTGAAGTCTCACCCGTTGTTATTGTCAACTCTTAATTGTTCATTTGGTTGAGATCTTTTAGTAAGAACTAAAGCAAGAAAAATATTTGATTTTCTTGACTTCTCATTACTGGCTTTTTCATAGCACTATGTCATTAATCATGATGTCATGTCATAAGAGTACGAGGAAAACAGAGGCAGTGTGGTGTTACCATAAGGTAAGAGATATCAAGTGAAGACTAATGGATAAGAAGTGCATGTCTCTGTAAACCACTCGTGGACTAGTGAGAATATAATGCCCTGTTAGTATAGCTGCATTTTGAGAGGCTGCTGAAAAATGGGGGGCAAAAGAGAGAGCCTGCCAGTTAGTGTACAGATGAAAATACCTGAAAGTGGAAGACTGAAAAGGTGCAGTATATTACCTTATGAGAACCTGAGAGGTGACTTGATTGTATTCTGTGGATGTTTTTAGAGGGAATGAAAGCTAATAAAAGGCTCTTTTGATATACAAAGAAATCCGTAACAAGAAGCATAACAATTGCTGGAATGTACTTCTCCTTCAAGAGAAATGATGGATTCTCTATAATTGAACATTTTTTTGTAGGTAAGGCTGGATATCTGTTGTCTCCTAGACACAATCAGGCACAAAGTTACTCAAGTCATATGACTGGAAACTACCTGAAATCTAATGACATTTGGCTTAAAAATCTGCTATTGTAAGATAAACCTAAGTTAATAGCTAAACATTTTCTTCTGTTGAGGCCTTTCTGCCTCTGTTATGAACAAAGCAGATTGCTTTAGAAAATGTCCCATTAGAATGTATAACCAGTACTAGAGCATAATCCTGAAGCATCTAAGAAGCAAACAAAACAGTGGCATGTCATCTGAGTTAAATGTTACTGCTTTGAAAATAAGAAAGTTAATATCTGTATTATTGCATTTGCTTGCTGAGTGATATAATTTTCTTTATTTTAAAGAAGTGCAATGAGATAGCAAGCTGATTCAACACCTGCATCATTGGTCTCCCTGACCTGTTGCTTTAGACATGTACTGTACCTAGTTTCCTTTTCCTCACACAACCACAAAATATGATTTGGGGTTCTTTTAGAGCCTTTTTATAGTTATGGGTTATTTCTTATGGCACTGCTTCTCCATTTAGTTTTGAGAGGCTTTCAGGCAGAAAAAGTTACCAAGTATGGTAAATTTGCTGTTTTGTTCAGGTTGTGTATTTTATGACTCAGAAATTATTTTACTGAACATAAGCTGCATTTATTTCCATGGATACACCTTTTCAAGAAAAGGAGACTTGTAGAGTGAATCTCTAACTTTGCATTCAGTAGGTTTGCTGGTATGTCAAGCATACTGCTCAAAAGAAATACAGTGCAATATGAAATTATCAAAAGTTTAATTAGCATACGACTGATCAGACAAAGTTTTAGCATATTTATTTAATCTTCTTTTTCCTTGATCCCTTACTGAAAACATTAACAATCAGTAACAGCAGAATATAGGTTTAAAGGAACAAGTCTGGGTAAGACAACAAGCATTGCATCAGTGACACAGAGCTCAGTGCAGTGTAATTTATCCTGCTAGCTGCTGCTTCTTGAAGGTATGCTTTTAGAAGAGGCTGAGCAAAGTGCAGCTAGGTGGCTTCCTGTACCAAGCAAGGCCAGGTGTTTGTGCAGTACATGAAACCTGTTGAAACCTTTAACATCTTTGTCTTGGGTAGTTTTTAGGCTTTTAGATTCGCAGCTACTAAAACCGTGCTGCTAAAAGTGTGGTTGTATTTCGATCATCAAATTGTTATATGTATATTTTAAACTAAACTCCGAGATAAATATTTGGAAATGCAATTGTTTTAAAAAGGTGTCCATTTTTTTTATTGCATCAGCTTTATGATGCTAAATTTGTGCTATATTATAAAATATGAGAAATTATATAAAAGAGGGAAAGACAAATTGCTGGGCTTTCATCATGTATAAAAAAACCTTTGTATAAAGTTTGAAATGGTTTTGCAACAGAGCTTTATGATGTTGCACTTTGGTATGTACTGTTATTTCCACTTTATTTTGATCCACTTTTACGACTGCGTAATTGAGTTACAGAAGTATCACAGGTGGCTGTTAAACTTCTTCCTGTGCTTTGCAGTATTTCTCTAAGCACAAATATATTAGTCCCAGAGAGGGCTGTGATTGCTTTGTTGCTCTTTCAGTGAAACTTTGGGTTGTAATGGTGATTCAGTGCCTGCCTCATCTTAACGTAACGAACATCCTACGTACAATCCTATATTCCACGTTGTTTTAAGTTTATCCGTTCAAATTACCAAAGAGTTATTTCCATCAGGGAGTTCATTTGTTTTAGAAGTTTGGTTATTATTTTTCATTTGACAAAGAATTTTCATAAATTTTAGTTTGAATGATGATGTTAATATCTCCAGAGATCTTGCTGAATGAGTTTACTTTTATTTTCAGTGCATAAAAGAACTATGTTTGTTGCTGCTTAACCAGTCCCTCTTACTGCCATCCCTGAAACTGCTGGTGGAAAGCAAAGATCAAGATCTTCATGCTGTGGCACTGGAGCAGATAACAGCTGTTGCTAAGGTATGAGCAGTTGAATTAACCACCTTTCAGAGTTTAAGGTAATAAATTAGCTCTTTTATCTTCATATTAGTAAGCAGAGACTATTGAGACCCTTATCATTATTAAGATTTTCCACAGCTATTGTGTCCACAGTAAGCAGTAACGTAGGGCTCATGAGATCTTTTATATATACTTGAGGTGATTAAAACTGACAGCACTTTCTTTAAATTATCTAGTATGCTATTGTAAGTCACTGTGATGGAACAGAAACTACTCTGTTATATTAAGTAGATTGTTATCGTTGTGTGTCTATTCTTGTGCTTTTATTATTTTTTTAAGTGATAAAAGTACAAATGAGTTAGCATGTTTCTGACAAACTTGGCATTGTTCATATGCACATGGTGAGCTGTTAACTCTTTTGTTTTGTAGAGGGGATAAAATGCAGGCTTGTATGTTTGGGGATATTATGCGATTCTAAACATGTTTTCACTTGATACTGCAGCAGAGTTTCTGGAGAAAAAAATACTGCGTCATCTTTGGACAAGAACTGATATACATTACTGTGTATTTTTCAATTGTTGTAGAAAGTTACATGACTGTTTTCTTTTTCCTATATATTTCCTCTTTAGTTAAGAAGTAACACCTAAAATCATGAAAGCTAGCCTCCTAGTCAAAAGCAATTTTTTTTCTTTTTTGTCTCCTGAGAACTGAGCTAGGTTTAAAACTTCAAGCTTTTACATGAACTTTTGTGCATGTACAACCTGAAAGACTTTCTTGGATTTTGTTAGCTATGGTCTTACAGTCTGTCTACTGCAAAAGAGAAGGAATGGCTTTCCTTTCTCGCTGGAAAACTGCATTGAAGATCCCCAGAAGTATAATATTTATTTATTTAGAAAAACATCATCTCTAATATTTCTGAATTCCGTGCTGTCTCTTAGGGAGCTCTTAGTTGCATATTGCAATATAAAATAATAATTGAGGGTAAATTTCCAGTATGCTACTTCAAAGTGAAACTGCCTTTATGGAAACAGAAATGGAAATGCGTACGTGTTTTTAAAATAAGCATACTCAAAACACAAGAGCTTTAAAAATGTGATGTGTTGGAATGCAGATTGAAAATATAACTTTTTTTTTCTGAGATGCAAAGTAGGCAAACTTTCCTCTGTTTCTGAAAGAGCCTTCTCCAGCAGGATCTCTGCTCCGGTTATATGCATTGCAACAAGTTTTTCAGATTCCCTGGTTACAACAAGCAGTGCAGTCTGATCCCTTTGTTTCACATCATCCTCTGTTCCCTAGGAAAGATAGTCCGCATCCTGCTTTTCCAAGGATTCTGCCGTATGTCTCTCCTCCTCTCTTGTTCTCAATTACTTGAGAAAGGTTTTATCTGCTCCCCTTCAGGAGGGCTTCAGAACCAGACAGCGAAGTACTAAATCTGGAAGTATTGGCTTCATCTCAGATATTGCTAATTTGCCTTCAAAAGAACTGTTAATGAAATGGATGAAGCACTAGCTTCATGGAACATAAATGGACATTTAAAGCGTTTGCAGGGAAGGTAGCAGGGCATGTTACATGTAATACATGTCTGCTTGTATCAAAATCTGATTATCATAATTAACATCCAGTATGAATTTGGAATATTTCCTAGTTGAGGTTGTCATTCTAAGGAAAGAACCACAAGTTTTTATGAACGTGTTCCCATTCCCAGTTCTGTATACAAATTAAACACACAATTTCTGATTTTTCCACAAAATATACTTTCTAAATATTAACCACCAAAACAACGGATTATCTTCAATATATCGATAGTTTTCTTTTAACACCTACAGTTGTAGATTTTGGTCTGCAAAGCAATTTTTTTTAACTGTTTCTAAACAAAATGATCTTACAGAAAAGGAGCTGGAGACCTGATATATGCTTGCACTTTCTCATCTGTATGTTCTGTTAACCTTTTAAAATTGACTTTTTTGTTAACAGATGAAAGCTGCTGAGTTAGTGATTAGCTCTCAAGCTTCCCAGCAGGAATTTATGTCTGAGTACATTTTATTTAACTACTTTTAAAGCCCAATGCTGTGCGGTAGCACTTTCTGAATGGCTGCTAATTGTATTGCTATCTCAACTGGCCTTTCCTTTCCACTGTGCTGCGGCTTTTAATTTTCTACATTCTGGGTTGCTTACATTATATTGAAGTTTTAGGGCTGGGAACCAGATTAACTTACTAATATAAAACACTTAGTACACCTATGCATGCCTAAAATAATGTTCTTTTTGGCCTTCTTATGCAGGAGGCAGTTTGATAAACTGTTTCTAATTTTTCTTAAAAATTCAGTATTAATTTGAGTGTATAGTTCTGTAACAGTGGTGCATAACCTAGGATTTTCAAAGCATTTAGCTTTGGTCTAATATTTCGTCTTAAGTCAATGAAAATGGAACTATTGATTTCATTCCATCGGGCATAGTGTTTAGCCGGTACCTTGAATGTGAGATGCAGCACCAGTGTTAGAAAAGCAGTGAGCACAGAATAGTGCCATGCTAAATTTAAGAGCTGTTTTTGGATGGTTTAGAAAGACTCTTTCATTCCTTGTTTTATATGCATCTCTTATGATTACATTAGTTGGATTTTACTAACTAAAAGTGCATATGCTGCTTAGCTATGTCAATGTTTATTCAGTATAATTTTGTATGATGTTTATTCAGTATAATTTTGTATGCAGTCTTTTTGCTTTTTAGCAACAGTAATAGAACTGTTAATGCTTTTTCTAGAATTTTTAATGATTTTTTTCACAGGAAGCCCATTTCTGCTTCAATTAAACAGGAAAAGGACAAATAACATCTGGCAAAGGGAAATCATAGCTATTGATTCCCCAACATAGTGTTAAAACAGCTCACAAACATGGCTGTGAGAAAAATACAGTACTTGCTTGCTGATACGATGTATTAGTTAGCCATTTGTTGTATGTTGCTGACAGCTTTATGGATGTTTACAGTTAAAAGGATGATGCTGAAGTGCTGATACTAAGAATTGTATAGCTTTGGCCTGTAATAAAACAACCAGGATTTTGCGTAAGCTTTTTTTGAAATTGCAAACCTCTCTATTTATTGTGCATCTTTTTATAAACTGCCATTTGCCTCTTTTGGATTACAGAAATAGCTGGTCTGTCTCTGTGTTGTGTGGTGTGTGAGTAATTAAAAAAATAATTTAAAATCTTAAAAGTTAACTTAAATAAGCTTATTACTGCCAATGGGACTTAGACTTTGCCCTTAAGAGTCAGATTTTTTGGGGAGGGGGAGGATTTCAGTGTTGGCTGTTCACTTGATTATCTTTCATAGATTAAGACTGATGTTTATGCTTCTGACAGAGCAACTAAATGATCTGCTACCTGTTGGTAGGTAAAGTGGGAATGAACATAATCAATGCAAATACTTCTTCAGCCACGGCTTTAGTAGAGTAGGACTAGAAGATGTTTTTAGTTTATCTAAAATAATACTTCATCGCAGTTTACATCCTATACTTTTAATGTTGAAGTACTGAGACTACGTTTACAAAATGATTTATTGAAAAATGTCATATGAAAAATCATGAAGTTTTATTTCTCCACTGTTTTGTGCCATGTGTGGCTACTGACTTTGTGTGGCTTACCTTTTAAAAGAAACCTTGTAAAATTATGCATATATAACCTAACAGTAATCTCTCTCTCCTTTACTTTTCTAGTTGTGTTTAGATCTCTTCATTTTCATACCACCTTACTTGTTTGTCCTGTAGCTATACAGACTCCATTCAAGAATAAAATGAAAAACATTTTTATCTCCACTAGTAGTGTAGAGCTAATACTCAGGGAAATGGCAGGTTCAGTTCTTTTTAGCTGTTATGTTATCAGCAGCTCTTATCCATTTGTATCCATATTTCATAATGCATGGGTTTTGTAATGCATAAGTTATGGATGAAACATTGCTTGTTGCTAATACCAGACCCTCTAGACACCTGCACAAAATGCTAACAGGAATTGCCCAGACTCTGACTTGTCCCTTACTGAAGTAGGCAAAGGGAACCTTCTGACCTGCTCTTGTTTATCTGAAGTTATCACTACAGAGAGATTTCTTTCAGATATGCCGAATACTATCAAGTATACGTATAATATCCATGTAGGCTGTAATAGCAACCAGTAAAAATACTGGATACTGATAGGAGATGTAGTGTTGGTCCTGGAGAGTGGAGCCACAATTTTTTTTGCATTTATGGTTACTCAAATTTTCAGGATCCTCAATGATTTACCAGTAAAGCATCCTTAAATGCCTCAAGTTACTCTTCCTAGTACATCAGAAGAGCTGCCACCTTTGGCAAAGCTGATTTTCACCTACCTGTGTAGCACAAAAGGTTGTTTAAAACTTGCAGACTCCCTGCCTGTGCTTGCCCAGGGGAGCTGAGTGCCTCAAGCCTGAGCCCATTTGCGGTTGGTAACATCAGGTGTGCTGATGGCAAAGCCCCAGGCAGGCATGCTTAAACCTTACTAATTATACACTGACAACATCAAGTTCAGCATAAGACACAAACTGCCATTCTGATTCAGAAATACTGCAGTCAGCGTAGGGGGTAAATACAGGTTGTACAACTGCTTCTTTTTCAGATCATTTGCCAAGGGTGTTTCAGAAACAGCTTGAATGTGTCCTCTGTAAGAGTCTGGGATGAGGCTCCTCCCTCTCCTGCTGAGGATATGCAGAAAAAGAAATTAAGACTTGTGGAGAAAGAGTGCATGTGGTCCTCACTTCTGCGCTCGTTGAGGGGAGCCCTGCTGGGATGTGATTTTTCATCAGCAGATGCAGACCCTTTTATAAATTTTGCATTAAAAAGACATTTGATAAAATGTACAATGTTTGAAGCAGATTGCTGTAGCACTGCAGTGGCAGAAATGATAAGTGCATCTGTTGCAATCCTGCTTCTCTGTGGTCTCTGGCTTTTTAGATGAATATACACCTCTCTAGCTGGAAAATGTGTTGATCATCAGTCTAAAGTGAGCTAGTCATCAGAGATAGTACTTGAATGCCTACATCTTTAATGTAGATATCAGCCAATACCTAAATAGGTATGTAAGTCAAGGAAAAAGGTCAGGATTTCCTCTCCCTAGCATAAGCGTCCCCATTAGTTCTTTTCCTTGTACTCATGCACGCTGTGTGTGTGTACATCACGCTAAATCTGCACTGTCAGATCCTACTGAAGGACAAATGGATATGAAAAAGTAAAACATCTCCCATTTAAGCCTTCTAAAAGTAACAGGTTTTACACTAATGAAAAATTTAGCACCCTCAGCATGGAAGTCTAGATAGATACAATGATTTTTCTCCATCGTATATACTGTGAGTTTGTCATTATTGTGCTTTATGGTTTATTCACATGTTCACACAAGATGGAAAGTGGTTGTGAATTCATTTTGCAGAAGATGCGTGCACCTGTGAGACTTGCTTAAACTGCAGTCAGCTGCATTCCATGTCACTGGAACAGTGTTTCTGGGGATCAGCTATAACCTATTGGAACCAGTGTTTTAAGACTCATTTGGGATCTTGGGACGGTAAGGGCATGCATAGGCAGGCAGATCAGAAGCGATTTGTTAGTAAGACCCTGCTTTGCTGGCTGTCCAGAAAAAAAAAAAAAAAAACAGCTTTTTAACACTGGGATATTTAGGTTGCTTTTTAGTAATTGTCTTAACTGGGTTTACTCTCTTGTTTACAAGTCTTGTCAAAAGGGTTAGTCTGAAAAAGAAAATACAGTACATTTAGAGTCTGTGTCTACAGTAGGCTACCATTTGGTATGTATGCTAGGTGTATGTTCTTGCAGCCAATGTGTGCCAACTCAAAGAACATTTCAAATATGGACAAAATGATTAGCAACCAAAAATAACCTCTAAGGTTGGTTTGAATTTATATGTAAAAATGTAAAATTTTGAGGATCAAAAGTCCATCTGGACCAGTGTCCTGGCTCCAACAGAGGGAATAATTACACGTCTAGTGAAGAGTAAGAACAGGGGAAGCGTATATGTTCTTATTCTGGGTTGCTCTTGCAGCTTCCAGTTATTTTCAGCTGTATGTATTTGTGTACTAAGTAACTACTAGTGGTTTTCTTTCTCAATTTTGTCTAATTTCCCCTTTAAACTTGGATGAGCTTTTACATTCTGCAGTATCATTTGCCAAAGAGTTCAACAGTGTAATAAAAAGCTATTTTCTTTTATTTACTCTGAATCTGATTCTGTTAGCTTCATTCGATGCTTCATAATTCTTGTTTTATGAGAGAATGTTTAATCAGTCCCTGTATACTCTAATGATGTTGATATCTGCTTTATACCCTCTAAGCTGCTTCTTTTCTAGGTGGAGGAATCCTAGATTTCTGAGTTCTTGTACAAACACCGTATTATAATCTCTATAATATACTTTGACTTTTAAATATATGTTGTGTCTACATTTTTTATGAAATTTTTGCCTTGCTGTTTGTTCTAATTTAAAAATAATTTTAAATAAATTTAGTCATAAAGGACATTTAAATTGATTTAATTTTTTAAAATCTTATTTTTATAGTTTTATCCAAGTATCACTGCTCAATATATAAGCTGTCTTAATTGAGGTTTATAAATATACTTTAATTCATCGACAGTCTTTGCATAGGTTTTGGTAAGTAATTTCCATGTGTGCATTTTTTTATTTAAACTGATAACTGATTTTTCATATGCAACTGATACCCAAAATGCTGGCATGATCTGGAGTTGTAAAACTGATTAAAAAAAAAAAAAAGTACTTAGCCAAGTTCTTAGCTGCCTATTTTTATACAAATTTCTCATTAAACCTTGGCTTGTCTGCGTTCCTCTCATGCCTGTCAGGCACTGATTTACCAAAGCAGTGCAGAACAGGCAGTGGCCTGGGCCCCAGGAAGCGTGTTCAAAGGATCTGATTTTACAGAATCATAAAATCATAGAACAGTTTGGGTCAGAAGGGACCTTAAAGACCATCTAGTTCCACTCCCCTGCCTTGGGCAGGGACACCTTCCACTAGACCAGGTTGCTCAAAGCCCCATACAACCTGGCCTTGAACACTTCCAGGCATGGGGCATCCACAGCTTCTCTGGGCAACCTGTTCCAGTGCCTCACCACCCTCGGAGTAAAGAATTTCTTCCTTATATAGCTAATCTAAATCTACCTTTTTTTTTAGCTTTAAACTGTTACTTCTTGTCTTGTCACTATAATCCCCCACAAAGAGTCCCTCTGCTTCTTTCTTGTAGGCCCCCTTTAGGTACTGGAAGGCCTCTATAAGGTCTTTCTGGAGCCTTCTCTTCTCCAGGCTGAACAACCCCAACTGCCTCAGCCTGTCTTCATAGAAGAGGTGCTCCAGCCCTCTGACCATCTTGATGGCCTTCCTCTGGACTCGCTCTAATAGGTCGATGTCCGTCTTGTGCTGGGGACCCCAGGTCTGAAAGCAGTACTCCAAGTGGGGTCTCCTCCCTCGACCTGCTGGCAATGCTTCTTTTGATGCAGCCCAGGACAGGGTTGGCTTTCTGGGCTGTTACCACCTTGTGATTCCATCCAGTCACCTGGAGACAAATACATTGCAAAGGTTTCCCGTTTCAGACCAGATTTTCAGACAGCCTTGAAGAGTCAGATGATGGGAAATATTAATCAGTTTAAACCTACTAGACTATTCAATTTTAAGTGTGGGCTGTCAGACACAACCAAGAGCGAGAGCGTTTTGTGTGTTCTTTTGTTGTGTATAAAGGCACAACGATCTTGTTCATGTGTGAGTACAGATGCATTGCTCTGCTTCTGGGTTTCATGCGGGCATCTTCCTATCCATAGTATAGCTCAGATGTTTAATGGTTTTATGCTGAAAAAGGTATATTACTTTCAGACTTGGCATATTTGGCATATGAAATAGCACTAATCTATAGGACTTTTCATTAACTGAATAGTAGCCTAAAAAACTAATTTAAATCAGACCTCCCATCTGCTTTAAATCTCATTACTGTAATTATTGTTTGTGGTTTATGTCCATAAAATCAAATACCGAAGCACTGAGTAAAGTTGCGTCCTAAGTACTGGTCAAGAATAGAGCATATGGAGCTCAGAGATGGGGCAGAATATCCCTCCAGCCTCCCATTTCAGAAGAGATGAGAGCTGTTTGGATAATGTCTTATTACAGCGCGTGGTATGCTACAAGATGCCAACACCAGGAATTTGATTGTCTTCAACAGTAATTAACATAAGACAATTCAGAGGGATTTTTAAATAATGAAAGACTTAGATTGGGGAACCTAAAGAGCGCACAACCCTACAGTTCTTAGAACCATTCTGAATACTAGGTCTAGAACTGCTGTGCACCATTGCATTTTAGCTTTTTAAACCCGAAGAAGTTTATGTAACTAATAGTGAAAATTCTGAAGACTTGGAGGAAATTGTTTAAGATTTCAGCCATGATAAAGCCATTCTGTTTTTCTGGAAAACTTCTGAAGTTCCAAAGGAAGTCAAAATTGTAAACTAAAAGGAATGATCATGTGTTAATGGTAAATTGAAGGTGATAAACAGTTGTTGGGAGAATAGCCTTACCTGGCATCTTTTATCTGAGGCTTTGTGCTTGATAAAGTATAGTATCTTTTCATGCTATGATATTTCATAGATCATAGTTATGTTTAATTTTTCTGGAAAATAAATAAAAATTTATTGCAGAATTTACTGCAAATTGATACTGTGACATCTCTCTGAGCAATGGTGGTGGAAACCTCATGGAAGCAAGAACTGTTATAAGCAAGAAATGCCTGTTACAGTGTGCTCGTGGTAAAGGTGGGAGCAAGGGGTGGATGCTGCCTGTTACACATGAACAAGAGGAAGCAAAGCTCTGCGCTGTTTTAGCTTGGACTAAAATAAAGGCAAGGAAACTTTAAATGTTGTCCTGAAAAAAATCAGGATGAAGTGCTTTGTGATGATAATTAGTTCAAAAATTGCTTAAATTCAACAGTCAAGTGTCAGTGCTGTGTCCTGTGGTCAGTCAACAGTTGTAGCTGAATTGATCTTCAAGTGGTACCAAATGACTGGATCATCGGATTTTTATTTCTTGCTGGTATGCGGGTACCAGACATGTAAGACAGTACATCATTGTTGCAGAAAATGAAACAAAGGCTAAACAAAGTCTTTTTTTAAAACAGAAGAGTTGTTTTGTAAATATAGGGATTTAATTACTTTATTTGTAAGTTGATAGGATGCAGTCATAGAAAATTGACGGCTGTCTACCACTTCTTTGGCCCTTTTTGTGTTATATGTATTGTTTTATTGCACTTCTTGTGCAATATGACACCTAAACTGTTTAAAACACTGCATTTCAAGGAACTTAGGAAAGACTTATGACTTCCAAAATGAACTGGAGTAGAATTTAATGTATTCTGCAATGTTATTTGTAAAGCAATAGACCAGATTTTCAAGAGAATATGTGCTCTCATGTGTCATGTACCTTTTTTTCTGAGGCATTGAGGGTGTGTCACAGCAACTGTGTGCTCCAAGTCTTTTTAAAAATAGATTGTATTCTTCTGAAAATCTTGTCTTTGTTGTGAGTGCTGAAACTCTGGAAAATCCGTTTAAGTCTGAGAATGCTGTCAGTGTGGAATGTAATGTATCATATTAATGAAAGTGACTGAAATGTAATGTGAAATTCTGCTCTGACCTTCCTCAGGGTGTCCTTTTTAATATGGAGGTAAGTGGTGTGGTCCATTCAGCACTGGGGACTGAGAACCTTGATAAACCTTTTCATGTAATCCTAGCCAGGCAATCTTATTCCTTAACTTCATGCAGGTCAAGTATTTATACTAATGCAATAGAGACTGTTAAAGATGCATCTTTACATATTCTGAAATAGAGGAAGTATGTATCGTTGTTATTAATCCATTCAAAGTACTATATCATCTTGCTTTCAAGGTCACACTGTGCAGTTAGAACAGTCGTGGCGTGTTCTGGTTGATGGATGTATCTGGTAATACATTTTTAATTACTATGGATTTTTCATTCTTTGTAGGTTGATGATTCCAATTGTGATGCTGAAATACTTTCCTTGCTCCTCAATGCCAAGTTAGTGGTAAAGTGCATATCTACTGCCTTCTACCCTCACCTTATTGACCACTTGCTGGCTAACCAGGCAGAAGGAGGCTGGGATGTAGAGGAAATAGCAAAACAACTGAAAGAAGCAGGGTTCAGCGCAGAGGCAGGGTCCCTCTTGATGTCTCATCGAGGAACTCATCCTGCACTCAGGACTTTTACTGCTGCCCTCCAGGCTATTCAGCATTGGATCTAAAAATGTTGGATTTACAGATACGCCTTTCTTCTGGAGATCTACAAAAGGGAGAAATTGTTGTTCTAGTCAAGTAACAAGGTTAGCTATCATTAGCTACATTTTGCAGAAAATGCAAACAGCACACTTACAGTGGATTCACATATACTTGTAATGGTTTAAGAAGAATATTGGTGTGGACAGTGTCATTCAGTTATATGACTAGCAAAACATTGAAATATGAGAAGTTTTCATAACGGAGAAGAATGTTAAATGATTAAACTCTGACATGTAAATGAAACGTTAATAATCTGACAAGTTATATACAATTTGTCTTAATTTCTGTAAGTAATTTACTCTTGTCATAATGTAAAAGTAATGTAAAAATTCAAAGATATATGGAACAAAAAATCAATGAAAAGTAATTTCGGAGAATTTCAAACCTTAAAATTTAGTATTGTGCAATGTTGTTACCACAGCTTTTGTTTGCAATAAGTAAAATATTTTGCATTTATTGTAGTCTCATTTTCTCCTTCTTTTAGATAAATATTTTCTTTAGCCACTTTTTCTGAAATTCCTGTCGCTTATTAGTGATGTTTATTCATAAGGACAAGCCGAACTTTTCCGTGCTTGTGGGCTCTAGTCTTAGAGGTATTTTTTCTCTGAATTTGAGAAGCCCCATCTCAAATTCTCAACATTTATGAATACCTTTTGTGAATTCATTCTCCAGGTATTTCCAAGACGCGACAATTTCCAAATGCCTTTGTCTTAATTAGTCAAAGGATTGCTGATTTGTTTTCTGAGTTTTTTAACAAGGGGATTGTCTGTTTATTACACTGGTCTGCACTACCTGGAGGTTTTAAAGTTCCGTGTGTTAACAGAAATTTGTTGTTAAAATGAATCTGTAACTCTTTTGCCTAATTTTGCATTCGTATCTAATTTTGATGTAATAATCCACAGAAACTTTAAACACCGTAGGATCATAGTATAATGCCCATTGGAAGTGATATGTAGGGGTAATGTAGACCAACCTCCTCCTCAAAGCAGGATTCTTTTAATGTCAGGGCAGGTTGCTCAGGGCTTTATTCAGTCAAGTCTTGAAAACCTCCAAGGATGGAAACCGTGCAGCTCTACCAAGCAGTCAGTCTTCATGTTGAAAAGCTTTTTACATATATCCTCTTGTTTGAGCCTGTCTTGTTTCAGCTTCTGCCAGTTGCCTGTCATTCTCCCAACATGCATGTTGTGAAGAGCCTGGCTCCATTGTCTTGATAGCCTTCTGGTAGGTATTGGAATGCCAGTATGGGGTCCTCCATAGCCTTCTCCCCTAAAAACAAAATCCAAAAGAATAGCTGAAACAACAACAAAACCACCACCTTCTAGTGTAGTGATTGCAGTTCATAGGTGACTAAGATGGATGTACCATGCCTACAGTACAGACGCTGGTGATGGATTCAGTTAATACTGGTAATAGTCAAAATTGATTGTGGATGCAACACTGCCAGTGTATTTTACTGTCTCCAAGCCTAGCTCAGATCCAAGCCTTCATATGAATGGAGATAAGTGGTGTGAGTTCAAGCCAGCAGAGGGATCTCAGAACTAAACTTCAAGCATTACGGCCAATGCCCAGCTGCCTGACACCTCCCTGGGTCTCAGGCAGGACTGAGTTAATCTCCTCCAGTGCTGACCAGGGCTGACATTCAGCTAATGACCTGGCTGTCTCCTTAGTGCTGTGGAAAGATTTAAATCCTGGCAGATAGGACTATAGTAACCTGCAAAGGGAGCTCAAGGTCGGGCTGCCACCCTGCTAATAAATAAGCTCTCGTGGATCCCAGAACACTATACAGGAGTTTAAGCAAAGCCTGATGGCAATAGAAGGAGCCAGTTCAGATGTGGTTGCTCTGTGCTTCAGCAATAGCATTTGTTTCTGAACTTTGTTTTTTTGGGGGGTACCTAGGCCCTTCATTATGCGGTATAGTAACAAGCTGCCTATATTGAGACTATATTGAGTAGTGGCTTAAGAGCTTTAAGTAACTGTTTCGTAACAAATTTGTATTACTGAGTTCTTTGCTAGGCTTCAGGATTTAGTAATGGGTGATGATATGTTTGTGGAACCACAACTGACTCTTATTAGCATCATCTTTGACTTGGGATCTGTTTTGTTGTATCAGCTTGTACAGACTGTGAAAAGTGCTCAGATGTTTGCCTTCCCACCTTACTTTACTTAAAAATCTTAATGAGATTTTTAACAGTGCTTTAATTCTTGAGATTGTTAACTTTTTTTGTACTTGCTGGTCATAGCTGTCCTTCAGTGTTTTAAGGAAGGTTATCTCATCTGTGTACCTGCTATATATATTAAATTCAAATTTATATAATTCAGGTCTATTGCTCTAATTTTGTCCTCTTACACTAACAGTCCCAAGAGCCTCAGAGTAGTACAGCAAAGTACATTGGAACTGCAGAGAAAAGGAAGGACAAACTTAGGAAGTGAAATGAAACTGCAAATCAGGAGATGCAGGCAAACTGCAAGACATACCTCCAGCGAGAAAACCTTGAATTCTTCTGTAGAAGATTCTTCTGCATTTAATGATGTTTTCTTTTTCGGTCTGTTTTGTTCTCAGGTTAGTCAGCAAGTTTGTAGCTGGATTTTCTGACTATTCTCTTTCAGGTTCATGAAAAGTTAGTGTTTAGTGTCACTTCAGAGCTGAGCTGTAGATAAAGCTCTAATGAGCGTTATTGATCTTCTGTCTGTGTTCTGTTTTGCTGGTGTTAAAAATCCATGATAAATGTTTTCTTTCTAGCCAGGACTACTCCTGATTTATTCTGTATTCAAAACTTGCATCAGTAATGAAAAGTTTTAGTATATACATCCAAAAATGATTAGCCTATATTGGTATATATTCTAAAATAAAATAGAAATTAAAAAACAGATGAAAGAAGAGGCACATAAAAAGGATATGTGTATCCCTTTTTGTATCTTCTGTATGGTAGAGTAAATGTTTTACATTTGGGGTTCTGGAGTGACCAAGATACACTAGTAAATGCTATTGTATTTTTGGACTTTTTTTTTTTAACAGTTAAGAAAATCACCTTGGTATTATTAATAGTATTTAACACAAAATAAAACCAGCACAACACAAAAGAGCTGAACTGGCACTTGAGAGCGTTTCTTTTTATTGATTTGTTTGATTCTTTT
>VXAA01004121.1:43314-54176 GCA_013399115.1 Anseranas semipalmata | reverse complement strand
TGCTCCTGCGGGGGCTCCCATGGGCCGCAGCCTCCTTCAGGCCACATCCACCTGCTCCATGGGGGCTCCTCCACGGGCTGCAGCGTGGAGATCTGCTCCGTGGGGTCCCCATGGGCTGCAGGGGGACGGCCTGCTCCACCATGGGCCTCTCCACGGGCCGCAGGGGAACTTCTGCTGCGGCGCCTGGAGCCCCTCCTGCACTGCCCTGGGTGCCTGCAGGGCTGTTTCTCTCCCATTTCTCACTCCTCTCTCCCAGCTGCTGTTGCACAGCAGTTTGTTCCCTTCCTTAACTCTGCTCTCCCAGAGGCCCAACCAGCGTCGCTCCCTGGCTGGGCTCTGGCCAGCGGCGGGTCCCTTTTGGAGCCGGCTGGAGCTGGCTCTGATCTGACATGGGGCAGCTGCTGGGCTCTGCTCACAGAGGCCACCCCTCAGTCCCCCTGCTACCAAACCCTTGCCATGTAAACCCAATACAACTTTTTAGTGAGATTTTTATGACCTTTAACACAGTACATTGATTTTTATTAGGTCAGATAAGATCATTAAAAATAGTTCTTTAATGTTGCCCATGCATTTCATTGTATATTGCTCATGCCTTGGGCTTTCGTTTGAATAAAACAACTTTACATCCTTTACCTTCTCTGGAGATAAGTTTGGCATTTCTGAACATTCAATATGTTAGTATTTATAATGAAGTGTTTCTGTATTTCTACAAACATTGAAACAAAAGGCTGGAAGTGGCTGAAGTGTAGGTGGTGTTAACAGCTTTAGCATCACTCAATTTTTTCAGATGCCATAAAGGTGTGTGAGAGCAAATATCTCTTTAGTATCTAACTTGGAAGTTTTCACCAAGCAAAGAGAAAAAAATGTTACTGCTCTCTTCTAAGCAAGCAAGCAAACAAACAAACAAAAAAATAAACTAGCTTTGTATCTGCAAGTCAAACTTAATTCTCCTCTCATGTTGCCTAGTGACCTATAAAAAGATTCAGCACCTCAATCGAACAAATCTTTGTATTTTTATGGTTTTGGAGGTGTGTTTCCCACATACAGTTTTGTAGTGACAGCCTCTTTGAATGAATCCTCAGATGTATCTGTGTAACCCAATAGAAATCCAATTGTTCTGAACAAGTCTTGCTAAACAAATTGTATGAACATCTCCGTGGAGAGGAGTTTAAAAGAGAAAACCTGAAAACTGTCTAAAAATGTGGCCAATATAGGAGTTTTCCAGGTTTGGGGTATGCAACTGAGATATTTGAATGATTGGAAATATTTATTACATGTTTTATATATGTACATATGTACACACACACTAGAATTGAGGGCCCATAATCATGATATGTGACAAGTCACTGTTTTCTTAGAGTGGAGAACATGCAATATCTTCCAACCTGCCAATGATCTTGGGTGGGAGGCATCAGCTGCAAGAGAAAGGATCTCAGTAAGCTTAGCATGCAATTTTTCCTGAAAACTGAAGAATTCTGCCAAGTTGGGTATCTGTAGCCAGGACTGAGGACACGAGCATGGCTTAGCTCAGGGAGTATGCAGAGCTCTGCAGGTAGTCATGGGTGACCATTGCCCAAGGAGGAGTGATTACAAACTGGAGGAGAGGAAACCTTGCACAGATACCCTGCTGTATCTGTGTTTTCTGGGATTTCCTTGCTATTCCTGTGAACTCCATTTTGAGTGGAAAGTTGGAGCTGTGTGCTCTTCTGATGGGATAGATCTGTCTGGCTGCTTTTTGAGTCAATGTTTAATCACTGAAATTAATTTTGTTTTCAGAAAGATGTAGTGTGAGATTTGCTTCCCCCTAGTAACAGCTTAACAGTGCCAACTTGAATCCACTAGAGCTTTCTCTGCTTCTGCAACATCCTCTTTTTTTTTTTTTTTTTTTTTAGGGATTTTTCCGTAGAGAAGATGCAGGAGCTAAACACAGGCTCCTTTAATTCTAATTCTTGCTCTACTTATGAGGAGCTCTGCAAGTTTTAGCATATTGCCTCTATTTCTGCCCCAGTATAGAACAGTATAGCTGGAGTATATTGAAAAACATTTAGTTAATTTAAGCATAGTATATTGAAGCCAGACTGAAGCCCTTATTAATTATGGAGAGTCATGATTTGTGTATATATGTGGAGTATGATGGTTTATTATCTGAGCAACTCCATGCAATGTGGAAAAGATGGGATTCAAAAGTTCGGTACTTGCAAGAAAAAATAGTGCAGCTATTCAATATCCCCTTTTTCATCCTCAAAATCCATAAACATTAGATGAGCAAATACTGCAGTGGAGCATGCCTTTGTTTTTTTTTTTTTTTTTTTTTTTTCAACAGATTGGAAAAGAGTCACAGGAGGCAGAAGAGATTGGTGTGGGTCAACCCTCTATAAATATCACCTTCTCTTCTGGTTCCCCCCACAACCTCAGCCTGCTCTTGGTGAATGAGTTGCATCTTCCAAGAAGGAGCAATTAGAATTTGTGTGTCCAAGAAGTCACAGTTCAGCGTTTGACTTCTTACAGGTGAATTTTGATTGAAAAAGGATCCTATTGGTGGTGCTTGCAGAATCCAGGCCTTCTGCTGGAAATGAGAGAAAAGATAGTTTTAAGCTGACAAATTAGCCTACTCATGCTTCTGCCTTATATGAACATGTTTCTACAGTTTTTTTTTTCTTTTCTGTTTTTTAAATATGAGTGGAAACATAAAAATGTGGCAAGAATGACTTTGGTCCTGACAATGTCAGTGATGAAAACATCTAAAAATAAAAACACCACAGGCATCTTTGGGGATCTTTGTGACTATCAGATGCAAACACATCTCTGCCTGCTCTCTGAACTCACCTATACTACCAAGTTTTCTGTGGTTACTTTTTTTTTTATTATGCTGAAATAAGTGCCACCTGCTGTGTGTACAGAGCATCGGGGGGAAATGGTCTGCCAAGGGGGGAAAGATGCTCTACATACAGCGTACACAATTCACACAATATGCAGAGATCATGTGGCTGATGTGCTGCTGGGTCTCATCGCAGGCAGGCTGTAACAAAGCCTTCCAACCAAAATAAATTAAAATAGAAATAACAAAAAAGAAAACTCCAGGGACTCACTGAGCATTGTGGAATAGTTGCAGGACCATATGTATGATGCGAGAGGAACAAAAGCAATTACTAGTTAATTGGTTTGGTGGAATAGGAAGAAAATGCTGAGTAGCATGGCAGATTGTGCTGAATGGCTGGTAGTGGTGTATGCACATCTGGGGGTAAGGAGGCAGTGGCTTCAGCTGGCTGTGGCTATCTGTCACCTTGACGTGACACTCTCCAGCTTTTCTCCCCTGTCAGCTGGGCACCTCAGCACGACAGCTAGTTCAACTTTGCACCTCTTTGATGGTAAGTATGTAAAAAAATTCCAAGCCGGGGTAAGAATATTAATGGACAGGGTGGCTGTGTAGTGAGTGTCCGCACTCACAGAGGTTTTCCTGGTAGAAACAAGAGGTTTGCATAACTTAGCTATGGAAACACTGTGTGTGTTCTCTTAAACCTCTCCCCAGCCTTGGTTATAACACAAGTTCACGCACATTCATGAAAACTTTTCAGATTTACTGGGACAACTCATCTGTCCCAGTAGACAGAAGGGCTGCATTAAGCAGGAGACACTTGTCTTGATTTCAGACTTGGATGAGGGTTAGTTAAATTCAAGTATGTGCTGTCTTGAGAGGAGGGCTTTTAAAACCAGAGCTTTTAAAATCTGACGCTAGAGCCCGCACGTTCTCACACTCAGGGCTGTGTCCCATGCAGGGGAATAACCTGCCTCAGTTCTTCTGAATATAGCATTAGCAGCTATGTTTCTCATCAGATTGCTGTGGCCTTGATTTACATGATTTTGGACAGGTGGTTAGGGAAGTCAAGAAGGGTTGTAAGAAACGTGTTTAGTTTAATGAAGTAGTTAGAAGTGCTGATGCTTCTGGAAAAAGGTTTCTTTTTATTGTCCACTGAACACCTAGCGAGATTCAGAGCAACAGCTACCCTTATGAAAGAGAAGGTGAAATAAAAGATGATTTTATTACCTGAGAAACAGCCTTACTTCAGAATCTTACCTTTCCGTAGTGGCATATAAACCTTCTGTGTGTTTTGGCACCAGAAACATATAACAATGAGTAGATGTTGTTGTTGTGTTTTTTGCAGAAACCATCTGTGCAACGAAATGTAGATCTACAAGAATGCTTACGCTGTGGAAAAATGGAGCTGGGAAATGGAGTTGAACTTTCCAAACAGTTGGGTTTAATCTGCATACAGCAATTACTTTTGCTGTCAGCAGGAGTTTAAATTTACCACTTCAGAAAAGTTTCAGAGATTCTGGTTACTTCTTTTAAAATGAAGCATAACCTACATGTAAGTGAGTCTGTGCTGCCAGAAGCTTCCCTTTAGTTCTACCACATAAGATAGACTTACAGGGACTTTTTATTAATTACCTGACTGTGGCTGTGGTGGGAAGTCCCAGCAGAGCCTGTGGGTCTATTATGTTGGCTTTATGTACAAAGATGTCATCTGCTGCTGTGTGTGCCATGAGGAATTATTCAAGGTAGGCAGGATAGACAGAGAAGGGAAGTCAGTCCCAAGGATCCTTTTGCAGGAAAAAAAAAACAAAATGCAATCAGTGATGTGTGTTGCACATCATTTACTCCTTATGTGTATTTACTAGTGATAGCGCCTACAGTGCTTGGCTGATAAATGCCACCAGAAGGAGTAAGGATACACCCTTTTGACAAGACATTCAGGAAGGGCATGGGCCCATTTTAAGTGTAATATTGTCCAGTGACTTAATTTGGGCCTCAATACTTAAAATTGATTTAATTGCCACTAAGCACAGTGCACTTCAATAAAAGGTCAGCATTACTTTACCAAAAATGGTATATGAGATACTAAATTGTGCATTGTTCATATTTTGAATGCACAATACATGCATAATAAAAAAGCTCTCTGCCACCATTCCAAATTTCTGCTGTGTGTGCCTTAAAAATCATCCCTTATATTCCTATGAGGTGGACCAGGTACTGACATATCTAACTAAAGATTCTCTTGGAAGAGCGAGAAGAGAAGGTCTATTCTTTATAAAGAGAACCAAGTGGAAAAGTATTCAGCTTGAATCTGGTTTACTGTTGTATTGCACATTTGTCTTAAGTGTAGTGCAACTCAAATTGTACAAAGGACCTTTTGTAAGGTGAAGTTGCCATCTGTAGTAAGAAGAAACTCTTGTGCTGGAACTAATTACATGACTTCAGTGATCTGCAAAAGGAATATCCAAGGGATCCTCTTGGTGATCTGTTCTTTCCCACAAATCAAAGCAAGGGAAGAAAGAAAACCCTGGAGCCTAGCCAGTGGCTATGCAAATGATTTAAAACTAAAAGTTTTGTTTCTGAAGAAAGCAATGCCCTGGTCTGCTGCTTCAGCCAAAAGTGGTTGTAAAATTGGAATTGTTCACCTTCCCTTGAGGGGACCAGCAACTATCTGGGACAGCCACAAGTGGCTTAAAATATCAGTATGAAAGGAGACAATGTAAGTGTTAGACAAACTTAGTCTTCCATAAATAAGTTGAAAAAAGAATCATTTGGCTAGAAATTCCTGTTTCCAGGGCTCAGGAGTTGATAACATGCAATAAAGTCAAACAAGGCAGCAGTGTTTTCTTATACATAGTTAGAATATATATTTGTTATGGATATAACAACTCTGAAATAGATGTAAAAGTCTTCATTTTTAAAGTTTCTAACAACATGTTTTGTCACATGAAATGTTCAATTTTTCACTAGATGTAGTGTTTTCTCCTCAGACAATTTTAAGAGCAACAATTGAAATGAAGGGCTTGTTTCACAAAACAGAGCTTCTCCCCAGCTTCATACGACAGCGGAGTGGCAACAGTACTCTCACTGGAGGAGTGGTGGGTCAATGCCTTCTTCTTCCTAGGCTGTGAAAAATGTTTTACCACAGATATGTTTGAATAATATCTTTAAAAGAAGTGGGGACAGGATGGAAGTCATCTCCATCATCAGTTACTTGGAGGGATTTTGGGGAGTAAATCCAGTATCACATTTCTTTTTCCACACAAAAGTATTTGAAAACATTGACCTAAATTTTCACAGGCTTTTGAAAATCAGTAAATATAATATCTCTGTAAATATAATACTTGCTGAATCAACTAACTTCCTAGTGCTGTTGTGTACATCTATGTGCTGGCATCTGAACACAGATATCTCAGTCTTTAACTGAATCCTAATTCTAGCTTGCATATATAAATCTCTATGTAAACAGCAATGTTTAGGTGTCCCAACCTAGAACTGAATGCCACCTATGAGGTCATGCTGAAAGATAATCTCAAAAGTCAGAAATGATGAAGTCACAGCAGTTCATTAGCTTACTGACAGGAGTTTACAGTGCAATGTGCTGGTGGAAGGGCTGACAATCCTTGGGTGCTGGATAAGGGAAGTAGCAAATAGAATAAGAATGCAATTTTTGTCTCCTCATCTAGCATTGCTGAGTCAATGGAGTGTCACTGAAGTCTTCACACCTACAGTAAAATTTTGGAGAATGTATAACTGATTCATAACTGGAGAAAATACCTTATGGTGAGAGACTTAAACAGCAGAATTTAGCTCTATAAAAGAAGACTATGAGGTAATTTCATTACTGCAGATAGGACTTTTCAAAGGAGAGAATGGGGAGTGATGGAGAGTTTTTTTTCTTGCAGAGAATTGTAGAAACACCAGTACATCAAAGGGTTTGGCTTACACAGGTTTAGTTTTTAACAGTAGATATAATTAACCACTTGAACAACTATTCAGAGAAAGGTGATTTGTTTAACCTTTCAATGGTTAAATTCCTTTCAATTTCAAAATATTGGACTTCTCTCTCACGGATGACAAACCTTTAGTAAAACAGATTTTGCTAAACAAGTTTCTGCAGTAAATGCAGGGAGTAACTGGAAACAGCTTGTTAGAAAAGCAGATTTCCAAAATTCTTTCTTCTAGATCCTAAACTTAATTTAATGTCATCTTAGACTCAGTGTCTTTCTGTGTATCAGGGTAGATCTAGACATGTAGACTTTATTCTACGTTATACCTGCAGGTGTTGGTGGATGAAAAACTGAACATGAGCTGGCAATGTGCACTTGCAGCCCAGAAAGCCAACTGCATCCTGGGCTGCATCAAAAGAAGCATGGCCAGCAGGTCGAGGGAGGTGATTGTCCCCCTCTACTCTGCTCTCGTGAGACCCCACCTGGAGTACTGCGTTCAGCTCTGGGGCCCCCAGCACAAGAAGGACATGGACCTATTAGAATGAGTCCAGAGAAGGGCTGTGAAGATGGTCAGAGGGCTGGAGCACCTCTCCTATGAAGACAGGCTGAGGCAGTTGGGGTTGTTCAGCCTGAAGAAGAGAAGGCTCTGGGAAGACCTTATAGTGGCCTTCCAGTACCTAAAGGGGGCCTACAGGAAAGCTGGAGAGGGACTCTTTGTCAGGGTGTGTAGTGATAGGACAAGGAGTAACAGTTTAAAACTAAAAATAGTCAGATTTAGATTAGTTATAAGGAAGAAATTCTTCACTGTGAGGGTTGTGAGGCACTGGACCAGGTTGCCCAGAGAAGCTGTGATGTGATGCCCCATCCCTGGAAGTGTTCAAGGCCAGTTTGGATGGGGCTTTGAGCAACCTGATCTACTGGGAGGTGTCCCTGCCCGTGGCAGCAGGGTTGGAACTAGGTGATCTTTAAGGTCCCTTCTGACCCAAACTGTTCTATGATACTACAGCCTGGACTGTTACCCATGTGTAAAGTCAGGAAAAAGATGTTCATTGTTCAAGCACCATATCTCTTCTATCTTAATTTATATGGACAGTTTCAAAGCTATTTTTGAATTATTTTTTCTGCTTACTATGATTTTATCAGCTGGAATAGAAATCATGACATTTTCAGATTATATTACCTGTACTCATGCAATTTATTTACATACTTGTTTCCATTTAGAGATTTCATTGCTAACTAAAATCAGTCTGTATTATTACAGTTTTATAACTGAGAGAGGTCCACAATATAAGATTTACTTTGGGATGTGAGCTAAGGCACAGAAAAAGACTATTGCCACCATAATTTCAAGAAATATATTTGTTAATATTTAGTAGAAATAGCCCCTTTCTTTGACACTGTAGCAATCCTGTAGTGTCAGACTAATGTTCTTATTGTCTGGGCATGGAGACCCCCTGCACATTGCAGGACTATTTAGGAAAGGCTTTTCTGTCCCTCGAGGCTGACTTCTATTTTGTTCTTTACATCTGTGACCTTGCGGTCACCCAGTAAGACTGTACTGGAGGGAAAACTGACTGTAACAGGGGAGCAGAGTTGTAAGCATCATAAGTCATCCCTGAGAAACTGAATGGGGAGGAATAATGAAATCTCTGGCTCCTTTCCTTTCATATATTTGAGGTCCAGATACATTGTGTAACGTGCATCTTGTAAGTTACAAAAGGCAATCATTGATCCAGAGGTTAAGTAGATAACAGAAATGAGAAGAAAGATGATATTGAATGATTCACCTGCTCTGAAACCTGTCAGAGGAAGAGTGCTGCCTCTCCCCTGCTCCCAGGACTTTTGCCAGGGCAGAGGGGTAGGGGTCAGAGGCACTATACTGGCATCTAAATGGGCGTGAGAAGATCTGACCAGTTTGATTTGCATGTCTCTTTTATCACATTTGTGTGTATTTCTGTTAAAGATATGTGACGTAAAGGTGAAAGAGCTGTAATAATTATAAACATGTTGGGAAGAGCTTTTAAAACCCACCTAGTCTACTCAAACTTGCCTGACCTTGCAAAGCAGGAGCCTTGGAGGCTCTATGCATGCAAGCAAGCAAGATAAAGGTTATTTCTAATAAGCTGCTTTTTTTTTTTTTTTTTATGGCAATCACTATGTGAATCTTGTAGGTAACTTCTTGCTCTCTAAAAGAATTAAAACTTTTACTGCATTTCTCTCAGAGGAGGCACAGCACACTGACACTGAAATGTCTGCAGAGCAGGCTGGCTGACAGTAAAGAAGCAGACCTGTCTGCATCAGGGTCTGAAGCCTTGAACACTTCTCCTGGCTCAGCCCTTTTACCAAGCATCTGCTTCATGATTATTTAGGCTGTATTAGGTTTTATAGGGACATCCTCTTTAGGGTAACAAACTGAGTTAAGGACATCCAGATGTTATGTCAGTTAGCATCACCAGGAATAGGAGGTAGACTTGGTTGGAAGTGGTCAGCGTTGTGGGATTAATTACCTTTGCCTCTTGAATCATTTTAGATTTCCAATTTCCTGTGGTGTTGTCTTTGTTTTCTCTCCTTTGCCTTTCCTAAGTGTTTAAACATCAATTTGCGAAATACAGAAGGCAACATGTACAGATAACCCCCTCCTTTTCTTTTTATTTATTTTTGAGTAGGAACTCTTAGAAACAAAAACCAGGAATTGTTGCCATACACTCTATATCACCATGCAGACTGGCCATCTGGAAAGTAGCTTTGCAGAAAAGGAGCTGGGGGTTCTGGTCCAATGTCCAAGTTGACCATGAGCCTGGGGGTCCTGCCTCGTGTCCAAGCTAAACATAAGCCAGCAATGTGGCCTTGCCACAAAGAAGGCTAATGGTATGATGGGCTGTATTAGGCAGAGTGTTGCCAACAGATTGAGTTAGGTGATCCTTCCCCTCTACTCAGCATTGGTGAGGCTGCACTTGGAGTAGTGTGTCCAGTTCTGGGCTCCCCAGTACAAGAGAGACATGGACTTACTGGAGAGAGTAAAACAAAGGGCCACAAAGATGGTTAAGGGACTGGAGCACCTCACTTGTGAGGAAAGGCCGAGAGAGCTGGGACTGTTCAGCCTGGAGAAGGGAAGACTTAGGGGGGATCTTATCACTGTCTATAAATAACTGAAGGGAGGGTGCAAAGAAGATAGAGCCAGGCTTTTTCCAATGGCAGGACAAGAGGCAATGGGCACAAACTGGAACACAAGGGGTTCCGTCTAAACACTTCCTAACTGCACGAGTGACTGAGCAGTGGCACAGGTTGCCCAGAGAGGTTATGGAATCTCCTTGGAGATCTTCAGAAACCTCCTGGATGTGGTGCTGGGCAACCTGCTCTGGGAGTCCCTGCTTGAGAAGGGGGTTTGGACCAGATGATCTTCAGAGGTCCGTTCTCACCTCAACCATTCTGTGATTCTGTGATGTGACATAGGTATGCACAATCATTTTCCCTCCTCCTGCTGATGCCTTTCATCTACAGTGTAGCATCCAGAGATGATACCAACACAGTCATACCTGCAAGTACATCTGCTGTCATCCAGGTTCAGATAGATGTTGAATTGGCCAGCTCATACTCCAGGCTGGCCGGACTCTCTTGCAGATTGGGTGTGCAAGGACTTTGATCATTCCTGCATGGTACAGTTCCTTTGCTAACGTATCAGCCTCTTAACACGGCATTTTAACTTGGTCATGGTGCTGTGCCTTGCTAACCTGAAGCAGATCTGGCAAATGGCTGGAGTTCAGGCAGAGGAAGGGTGTAGACCTACTGGAATAAATAAGCCCTTGGTCTTTTTGGTCTGTGTTTTAACCTTTAACGGTAACTAGATGTATAATGGATCTTAGCTACTTGTGTGTGCAATTCATTCATTTCTGAGGCAAGAAACTTCACAGTACCTTCAAAACTTTTTATTTTTTATTTTTTAATAGAAGCATTAAAGGAAAATAAGAAAGAAAAACATTAAGGATTCTGCTCTTGGAAGCTTATTCTGTAGCTGAAAGGAAATTATCCACTGCATATATGCTTAACCAAATTTGTATGAACTTCCTGAAAATAAAATAAAATGTCTTTTTTTTTTT
>VXAA01004121.1:30481-43300 GCA_013399115.1 Anseranas semipalmata | reverse complement strand
TTTTTTTTTTTTCTGTATGAAAAGCACTTCAGTAAAGCCAGGCAGGGTCACAATTATGATTTTATTGGGATTCTAGCAAATGTCTTTTCATGCTAAAAAATTATTTTTGGCAGTATTTGAAAAATGACACAGGAACCAGTGTTTAAAATGCAGCATCACAGGAGATGAGAGTTTGAAAAGAAAAGTAGTTGGTCTTCTCCTCCCCTTTGCTTGTCTAGCGCTGTTGTGTTCAATATAATTAATAACAATAATATTGGCTCCCTGCTAAAATGGCTATATTCAATTTTGTGGATCAATAATAAACAATATACTGTATATCAAATGTGTGATAAAATAACTGTGTAGGCACTATTTAGACTCGAGAGAATTAAATTCAAGGTCTTGGTTCTAGCAAGCTGCTTGGTAAATTGAAGCTGTTAAAAAGCATCTTTTCAAATGTTTTTAAGAACCATGAATGAGAAGTAGTATAAGATCTAAATATTTTTATTTTAATTATTTGTTTCATCTTTAAACTTGTTTTAAGGTAACTTGAAAAAATACTTATTAAATAATATAGCTAATTAATTCCACTTTGCAGTTGATTTTGATGTGTTTGCAAACAAGTAAATATTCAAAAATTTCTGTTAATAATTCCTAATCTGCAAATTTCTGAAAACAGTTGTTAGTGAATCTGCATAGGTTTTTATTTTTACTTCAATAAATATTTTGAATCTTACTAGATATTTTATTATTCCTTTTTTTTTTCTTTTTCCAAAACAAATTTGCTTTCTCCAATGTTACCTTCCTACAGACTTGTTCATGCTACAGACATTAGAAAGGTTAGCATATCAAATCAATACCAATGATGCAGGGTTATAAAAGTTAAGCCAATAATTTACTTTTCTTTCTAATTGAAGCCAGTATTCAAAGAGAGTGTTATAACAGCAGTTTCCATTTTCCAGCTTGCCTAAACTGAATTTTGGTCTGTTGAACACACAGTCTTAGTATTGTTGTGCATTTTTATTCTCAGAATGCGTTCCACTGGAAATGTTGCAAACTCCCAGGGAGGTTTTGTACTTTTCTAGAATGAAATGGGTTCCATTTTGTCTGTAAAATAAGGCAGAGTTAGATCTTCATAGCTGAGTCAGTTGGGGAAGAAAAGTTAGAAATCTTAACCCCCTGATAATGTCATAAATTACTAATGTAAAGTAAAGTTGCCAGCAAAACTAAAATATTAGCAGTTGTCTTCCCAAAATGTTAACTATCCAGGAATCTTAAATATTTTATGCAGAGTGTTTCAGAAGTAAACAGTTTATACTGCAGATAATGACAGCTTTCTATGACAGCAGGACTTTTACAAATTGAAATCTGTGTTGTACCAGGTAATGTTGCATAAAAATATATATATATTTTTATTATAGCTTATACACATATCATTAGAGATTTAATTCTGAAGACTTCAATATGAGACAGAATAGTGACAATCTTCTTTCATGTCTCCATTGAAATACTTTATTTCTGTTTTTGTTGTAGCAAGAATGATATCAAGGAACAAAACTAAACTCACTAATAATGTGAGGATATGTTAAAGAACCGTGGGCAATTTAAGCTGTACGGTAAGCTTAGCTGTTTCAGAGATAATTTGGTATGTTTATTTCTGACTTTAATCTTAAATGGATGAACATAAAACAAATAAAATGGGATGGATGCTTACCACTGGAGAAGTCTGCAATGACTGTAAAAACATGTCAGAGCAATGTTGGTGAACTTCCCCATGTGCTCAGATCTGTTCTCCCTCTGTCAGAACATCAAGATTTCGTTGGAAGAGAAGCAGGGAAGCCATGACTTGGGGCAGGGTATAATCTATGACTGCCAATTCATGTACCTTCCCAAGACTGATTTTTTTTAATGTCATCGTTGGGCAGAACTAATGATTCACGGCTGCCAAAGCTGTCTGAAAATTAAAGTTCCTTATTCTTGGTTTTGTGGTTTGGTGGTCTCAGAGTAAACCATTGTCTTCCCACACAAAACTGAATTGTGAATTGTGTTAGTTGACCTGAAACTGCCTGCAATCAGTGGACGTGCTGACAAATATATTCACAGCTGTGGTCTGCATTGTGTGTGAAAAACACGAGTTTTAAAAACTGTGAGCACAAAGCAGTTCTGCACTGTGAGCAAACCCCACGCTACTAGAGAAACTGCATAGCCCCAGCAAACTGCAATCTTTCCTCATCCTTCCCAAGTCATGAGCACAACTTTCTGCAATACATCTCTCAGCTCTGGGCTCCTCTTTTTCTGGGCTCCATGTCAAATGCTTGTTTCATTCAGGCATTGCTACAGATTGGCTCTGGTCCTGCTTTTAGTGTGCTTTAAAGCATTGGTAATGTCAAATCCAGGTGTGTTTTTGAAATGTATAACGGCATATATTTGGGACCTTCAGATGGGAATTGTGAAGTCCCAAAATGTGCAAAATGAACTTTCTCCTGCTCTATTCAGTCTGGCACATCCTCAGCTTCCTTCCTAGCACCCCTGGGGTAAGAAGAGCAGCCTTACCACTTGCCCTGGAAGTCATGGTGTGAGTTTTCTTTAAGGCAGAGGGAGAAGGTGTGAATTCTGTAAAGTTTCTGTAATTTAGCATGCTCATAATAACCCCTGGCTGTTGGGAAATGATGTACGCCTTGCAAATTCTTGATAATAATGGCAGGCAGGCAACATAATTTTTCATCTAGCATATTCTGTATTACTTCTGAGATAGTTATTTCTCCTATGACATGCTAGGATAATTGGAATGCTTACTTGTTCTCCTGGTTATCACCTACTTACAGTAATTATTTAGTAGCTGTGGTCATTGCATGCAATTTTATTAAAAAAAAAAAAACAACAAACATTTTACTCTCTTAGCTTCTATGTGATTTGGGAAGTTTTGGTCTTCAAGAGCAAGCTATTTCCTTTATGGTTGAGATGTGTGTACCCACATGAGGATATTCATCCCTGCTATTGCTTTAAACAGAAAATGATATTCAATGAAAAAGAAAAAAAAATCAGCTGAAGACAACTCAGAAATGCCATAGAAGAGTTATATTTTATCCTTTCTTTGGCCATAGACTTCCAGTTGCCTTTGACCCCAAAGCGCCATAACCAAATCTCAAACATTACTTCAAAAGAGCTCACAAAGCCATTGGTAATACCAATAAAAGGATGATTTTCAGTATGAACTCTAATAGAAAGATCTGAGTATTTCCAGAGCCTTTTTTTTTTTTTTTACATTTATTCACTTTTTTTCTCCTGAAACTCAGCTTGGCTGCATCTCACTTCTAGCAGTGTCAGGGAGAAGTGAACCACACCAGTAAAGGTCACTTTGCTCACTGGAAAGGGAAGGGCTCCTAGCTTCCAGGTGCCATGGTTTGAAATAGCAATGCCTGACTATGGCAGTTCAGAGTCACTTCCATTTCTTATTCCTGTTCAGAGACTTAATTCCACATCAGAGATCTGCTTATCTGGGGAAATCTTGTTTACTATTTATACCTATGTACCACCTACACCAGGCTGGTGACAGGGAATAGCTCTGCCCTCCCTGCAGTGGAGGCACAGCCTTACACAGCTCCTTATGCAACCTGAGGTCTGAATAGCTGCTGCATCAGGGTGCTAGGAGCTCCCTCAAAAAGCAGTTTAGAGCATAACTTTGCAAGCTTTGCCAGTCACTGAATCTCATCCTTACCATGTAGAGACTTGTATTCTATGTGCAGAGGACAGAGGAGCTATGTCAAGGCCATTGAGATAGTTTTGTCTCTTGTGCATAGAGGGATCTTTCTTTTGATAAGTTATATGGATTAAGTTTATTTATTTGGTCTATAAACTCCAAGGCACAGTCTGAGTTTTTTTTTCTGAATGCAGATCAGAACCCTATTTTCATCTTATGCTAACAAGATGGTTAGATGAACTTCCCGCTTTTTTTTTTTCAGAAGCTGCCAAAGATGTTAACAGAACTTGAAGTCTGTCAGAGAAATTCTGAAAAGAAAACTGAAAATGAAAAACTTTAAATGGAAGATGCTTTAAATTGTATATCTTTATTAGTTTTGCACCTTTCAAAGACACCTTTGCTATAGAATATTAAGGTAAACTGATTTGACTAAAAGAACAAAATAAATATGCCTCTGCTGAAAATATTCAAGAGTGAATTCAGTCAGCAGAAAAGGAAAGTAAAGGTTTCCAAAACCAAACACCTTCCCCACTTATCCCCCCAAGTGGAACAAGACTCCCTTTAGTATATTTTTTTCTTTACAAATTCAATGAAGAATTTCCTTCATGAAACTAGGGCATACAAATTGAATTCCTTTTTCTGTCTTGTGATGTTGTTTGAACTGAAATAAAATAAAATGTCTGCTACTAAAAACATTCCTCAGTCAAAGAATTTGGTTAAAGGACAATGCAATTCCTACTCCCACAAAACTTTGAAGAACTAAACTGAGTTTAATAGTATTCCTCTGTACAGGCTATAGTGAAATCAGAAAGGAATTGAAAGTATGTTATGGTCTAACTTAATGTTGCTTCTAGAACATAATCTGCTTTTTCTAGCCAGCATCTGTTTTATTTCTATTAGCATATGTAGACTTCCTTCTGGTCACAGATATGTTGATTGGGGTTGAACCAATTACAACAATCACGTCAAGGACTGAGTGTAATTCACAAGTTAGTATATCTGAAACATGTCCTTCCTCTTCCCATCAAAGAGGATATAAATCTTTTACATCTCCTGCATGTACAGCCTGATTTGTTAGCTCAGAATGCTAATGTTCTCTCCTCTCAAAGACTCTAATGTCAGTGAAGTGGCAATCATCCCATAAACAATGTCATTTACTACTCTTTAAGAGGATCTAATATTTCTTTTCTCTGTGAGATTTTTGCTACTTGCTGAGAAATAATCCACCAGGCTAGATTTTCCCAGGAGGATGAATATTTGCCTGGAAGATCAATATTAAACTGTAAAGAAGTAATTCCTGCCCATGTCAGTGCACTTAGCCTTTTATTTTTTCTGCTGCTCAAGCAGTTGAAAATGAACAGATTTTTCTGAATCTAATTTCAGGGAATTTGCATGTTACATATAGAAACATATGTATCAAATAATGAAAAATACTATGCATTGTCCATTTCTTGTTTTAAAAACTGATCTTATAAGCAACTGGTTTTACTTTTATGGTAAATTGAAAGTTATTTTCCCCACATTTGCTTTACTGGTTCTTCTAATTAAGGTAGAATCAAATACGTTTTGGACCTGAAATAAGCAATTTATTTTCTACAATCTGTATTTATAAATTGAATCAACTTATTTCAATCAACTGCACCCTCTAATTTAAAACTGTTGACAACATAGAACTTAATCATAAAAGACATTACAATAAGCAGCTCTGATAATCTAATTCCTAGGTGGTAGAGTTAGCATACTTTATTTCACCATCTTTTTTTTTTCAGGGTATGTTTGAATATATTCTTCAAGTTCTACAAATGAAACTTTATAAGAGCAAGAACAAAACCCTTTGGAAAAGAAGATATTTTTCTCTTTTATGATTGACCATCCTATATGCACTTTGAAGTAAGCAAAGAAAAACAATTGATGTCACCATGCTCTCATAGGTTGGTTTTAACAACTAAATCCTCAGACTACAGTAGCTACAAGTCAGAGAGCTTCAGTTGCTGAAGCTAGCCACATTCACCATTGTTGAATGTGGTCTTTATCTGTTATGAAACTAGGCCTTTATGAAATTAATTATATTTTTTTTCGGTCAGAGGTGTTGCATTTAGCTTGGTTTAAGCTTTTCAAATTTTCTTTATTCTGTCTCAGACAGAAGGGCTGCCAAAGCCCTAAACTCTGCTGAGGCTGAAACCATCCATGCTAAAATTAATCAAGTTTGGGGTTCCTGTTCTGGGTTTGCAGCTGTTCCAGGAAAGAAGAAACTTCCAGGCTCCAATATCCATCGTTACATATTATTCTACCTGTGGGCAGATGAAGTCCTCAAGACATTTTAGAAGCTGGATGTTTAGAATCCACAACCTTGCAATGTTCATTCAATCTTCCTTGACCTGTCTCCAAGCAGAAGCAGATAAGAATAAAGACATGCCTATGGTCAGTTCCCTAACCATCCTTCAGGTATAAAAGAATTATAACATATTTTAGGTTGGAGGAAGCCTTTGGAGATCATCTAGGTCAACCTACTGCTCAAAGCAGAGCCAGGTTCAAAATCAGGTCAGCTTGTTTGAGGTCTTCTCCAGCTGAGGTCTGAATATTTTCAGGAACATGGATTCCACAGCCTTTTTGAGAATTGCATCCCTGTGCTCAGCCTCTCTCAATGTGAAAAACATTGCCTTAAGTTTAAGCTGCATATTAGAGGTGGTTTAAGATATATTTTGATCTCTGATTTAGGGTTATTCAGGAATTACATAATCTAGACTATGAGGAACCGTAGCCCAGGGTTAGGGTTTAAAAATGTTATTGTAAATTTACCTCAGAACTGAACTATGGTGTATTCTAATACACAGTTTGACTGCATTTGTCAAAAGCTATTTCTTGTCTTCCAGTCCACTTATGTCTACCAATCCCTCCTTTGCCCTCTCCTCCACTAAATTAAGTCTTCTAGCCAGATCCTGTCCTTCTCCAAAGAAAGAACAAAAAACAGAGAGGAAGAGATGGAGCCACATCACTAATGAAAGTGACCAAGCTATCTGTTGTTTTGGGATATGGGGGATAAGTTCCCAGATTTATAATCAAATGAGGAGATAAAAGGTGAAGAGTGGATGGCTAACTAGCCAGAGCCTTCACTGGCTTGAAAACTGAAGTTATAAAAGATAGAGATGGGAGAATGTGAGGAGAAGGTGAAAATGAGCTGGGGAGAAATGCCAAAAAGAAGATTAAACAGAGAATAAACAAGTGGTTTAGTGGTTTGGTCTTGTCACATAAAATCATAATATATATATATATATACTTGGTTTCATAAGTAGATGGTTTCACTTTTTTAGCACATAATTTATAATAAATGAGAAGTGTTTTCAAATACAGTCAGATAATTTTTAAATACAAATACAAAGAATGTAGCATTGATGTTCTTTAAATATGTGACTTTGAAATTGTGATTCTGACAAATGTGAGAAATATAAATCTTCATGTAGCATACCATATTATGATCCAAATATTTTGACTTAAACGGGATATGTGCCTCCTTCCTCTTGCTTCAGTGTTAAGTAAATGTGTTACTAAAGGTGTAATGTGATATTATTTATTTGTTTTTCTTTCTGGCCAGTGTTTGTTATCGTTTTCACTACATTTGTAGCATTGCACGTTGTAGTTCTGGTAAGGAATTTAGTCAAAATTTGTATAGCTAAGAACCTCTGTGAGCTTGGAAGAGACATAAGAGATAGAGACTTTGTTCATGATAATTTGGATTTAGCAGTCTACCAGAGATGCCAAGATAGAGAATAATATTGGAAGGAGAGTTACAAAATGAGGCTTATGATAATCCTGGAAAAATTTACAGGTGATGAAACTTTCTGTACTTTAACTTAAAAACAGTGTTTGCAATAAACACAATTTCATGTTTTGTCTCTCAGGAAAAAAAAAAAAAGAATACTAGTAAATTGCGAAGCAAAGAGAATTAGAGACAAGTTTGACTTTAAAATAGGAAAATTTCAATTTTAAGGGAAACAAAAGGAAAAAGAAAACAGTATTGGCATCATTTTCCAGATAAAATATCATAATCTTTTTTTCTTTTTCTTTTTCTTTTTTTTTTTTTGTTAGTTAGTTTGTTTGTTTTTTGTTTTGGTTACTAACTGTTTTCCCATATAAAACTTAAAAAGTGACAACATTAAAATAACTGTCTAGGCTGTTGAGAAGTTATTATTCATTATGAGGTTGTTTTGAAACTATTATACTTGTAAATTCTGGTAGAAAAATAGGGAATTTATCATTGGAGGCTGAATGATTTCTTAGCCAAATTGTTATTGACTGTAAACCATATGTAAAGAAATTTAAAATGTTTTGTTTTTATCAGTACTTTAGGGACATTAAAAATCCTCTCCATTTATGTTTTTGTGTAATGTGAAAATAGGCACATAAATTTATAAAAATGAACAAGTGCTGATCATTTCTTCAGAAGAGGGTTATTGTATTTTTATCTTTTTATAATTTTGGATCTTTAACTGCACTATTTCCTGACAAAATTCTTCTGTAGAAAGTAGGAAAATTCAGACCCTAGGCTTTCCTTTTATTTTAGGATGTATTTTTTCAATATATTTATATCGGAAATAAGAATGGCTGTATCACATAGAAACACAGTCTGTTTACAGATGGTGAAGATTTTCACAGTTATTTATAGTAAAATATGTTAAGTAGTTCCTGAGTTAGGAAATGACCTTTAAAATTTTATATCATTTTGAAGAAGATGATAGAGAAATAGCTTTACCTCTGCCTGGTATTTATAGTCAGGTATTTATAGTCAGGTAACATTTTACTTATGCATGATGAAAATCATGCTAACTGAAAATAACAAAAAATTGAATTTTTGGAGCTCAGAGTTTTGGAGCTTTTTAGTGGCACTGGTTATTTGACCATCTTTTCTAAAATTTCCATCTAATAATATTTTATGAGTATCTGCCTATGTATTTCTTCACTAGAAATTAAAAAAAAGTCTTCATTTCAATTATGAATAAATTCTCATATATATATATAACTATAAATCATACCTTTTTCTGTTCCAACAGATTTTCTAAGCATTTCTATTTGTAATTTTTAGCCATATAATAATTTGTTGTCAGAAAATACAGATGAGTTTTTAACGAGAGAGAGATATCTTCTATTACTGTATATACATTAGTAAGCAAACCAGACTGAAAAAAAAAAAAAAAAGATCACTAACACAGTCTTAGGTCTAAAGATAAAAAAATTTGGAGACAGCTTTCTTCTGTGATTTACTGCATCCTTCTGTCTTACCATACATTGATTTAGTTACAGTTGCATACACTTTATCCACCTATAAGATTTGACCTAGCCTGGCATGTGGATCTAAATTATTTGCAAGAAAATACAAACATTATTAAACATTTCACTGTGGAAGTTAATAAAAGTGCTCTTCTGCAGTCCAGGAGAAATTTCATGTGGAGCTGAAGGTCTTGCAATTCTCATCTTCTGCAACAGTGCACACAACACTATGTGTGCATATCTCCTATTTCCTTGTGGACTTCAATCCCAAACCTATGCTATCACAGTTTAAGCTGCCTGAGCTCAGCTTCCATGTTACCGTTGCCCAGCATGGACTTGACTTTTTTTTTTAAAAGGTGAATTGAGTGTATAAGACCTCTGATGTCAGCTGTGGAAAACAATCTCCTTATGAATTTATCCATGAGGACAACAAAGTGTCTTTCACAGTAGGAATATCAGTACTTGTTTCACCATTTGCGACTGTGGAGCTTCCCCTCTCACATGAACTCCGTAGACCAATGATGACCTGCTGTTAGCCGGATTTGAGCTAGTGACCTTGAGGTAAAAGCCTATAGCTCTGAACGTCAATCTCCAGATTCAGCTGGTTCTTGACACTTCTGTTCTTTTCCTCTGCCGAGAGCACACCCAGGTCATTGGCTTCCAGTAAGCCCCAGTCCCGTGCCCGCAGTTCCCACCCGTTTTGGCAGACCTCTTACCGCCTCTCGCAATAGTTGCAGGCTTTGTCATGCTGCCTGCTCATCTGCAGGTGGCAGCAGGACAACTCCGTGTGACTCCTGCGAGGGCCCAGGGGCTGCTCCTGCAGTCCCAAACGTGGTGTAAAGCTCTTGCATTCAGCAGCTCTTTTGCCTTCAAAAGCCAATCCCTATCTTACTTTGCAAGTGTGAAAATTGTTTTAATACCTCATTCATGGATAAGTCAGGGTTGTTTTTTTGTTTTTTGTTTTGTTTGTTTGTTTTGTTTTGTTTTGTTTTTTTTGCTTATTTAAGTGTTATTAGTAGTTTTATAGTATTAATTCTATGGTAGTTTCTTGTAATCATTATAGAATACAGCAAATTGCATTTATGCCCCTGTGAATGCAGTGGCTTAGAAGAAGAAGACTTCACCCTCCCTTTCCATGCTTTCTGCAGTGGTATGAACATCTGCATTTTTGGGGGATTTGACAGAGCATATTTTCAATGTAAAACACAACTGATTTAAGATCAAATATAATTTATAGGTATTTTCTGAGTGTGAGTTAAACAGAAAGCTCTTGAGAAAATGCATGTGAAAAGTGACAGTCTAAAAAGAAAATTGTAAATGAATGCTGCAGTCTTACATACAAAGCATACAGCTCAATGGTCCTGCTTCTATTCTGACTTTCCCAGAAAGGCTCCTTTTAGGTCTAGTTGTAGGTTTGTTTGCCTCTTTTTGTGCAAACCAAGCCTTTTCTATGTCCCAAGAAAGAAACCTGGAGGAATCATGCTATCCATCCCCTTTTCTCATGTGTTTTGCTCTAAAAATTAATGGTTGTAGCTAGACCGATAAATAAAATGAGAAAGGGGCTGTTCTCTGGCCAGAAACCAACTGGCATGACACAGTTCATTCAGCTGAATTCTCTTACACCCCCAAAACAGGATGACTGCATAAAAAGTCTGTTGGGGCTGTGCTGACCCCAGTGGCCCAGGCACTACGGGGAAGCCCACACTAATGTTTTGACAGGGAGCTCACTGAATATCAAATGGTATGGACAACTGCACTCCAACACTTGGTCCTGTGCCTTCACCCTTTTATTTCCTGGAATAAATGTGGCTAATTTGGATTATCACACCCACCTCTCCCCAAATGCTCCCTTTTAATTTAAAGTGTTATATAATAAAAGCTATATGGCTTCAGTCCTAGGCTAAGGACAAAATACATAAAAGTTTTAGTAATTTTATTTTTTTCAGCATAATTTATCTTCCTCCCTTGTATTTTATGGAAACAAAACAAAACAAAACAAAACACTCGAACAAAAACCCCCAAGCCAACCTATTACTGGCCAGTCTACAGAAAGAACAAATTTCTAACATTGCTTAACAGCTATCTCTGCCAATTAGTCCACTTCAGAGAGACTTCAGTTAACAGGTGCATTTAATTTCAATGTGACTGCCTTCTTCATACTCTCAGGGAAAAGGGCAGATATATATGTGCCTGGATTAGACTGAAAAAAACAACCTCTAGCTCTGTTACCTAGCTGTCTGTGTGATTGAAAGGCAGTCCTGCAGAGGCTGATGCAAAGAGAGTGCCTGTGACTGACGAGCATATGTGCATCAGAACAAAGAGATGGAAATCACTGAAAGAAACACTAATTAGCTCTTATGAATGTTTTTGTTTTTAAATTACCTCTTGAGGAAAAAAAATATTTCCCTAGATTATAATTAAACTCAAGAATAAACACATCTCATTTCAGATGTTGAGGAATGTTTAGGATTTGTTTTGATATTGCATATAGAGAAAGTTAATATCTGTCTGATAAGGAAATATCAATCATGTGTCTGTATGCACGGACAAGAGTAACCACCTAGGCAGCTGTTTATATGATACAGCGTGTAGATGAAGCCATTTAGGCTTTCTTCAATATGCCAACCAGGCTATAAATATAAAACTTAATATGTCTCTATCTATATTTACAGCAGTAAAATATAACTAAAGAGCAAATAAAGGAAAAAAAAATACAAACAATGGCTTTAATGTTATTTTCTACATGCCTAACCATCTTTGAGCTTAAATATTAATGAAGCCATTTTACATAAGTAAATTATTAAAGCTTTCAGACCTAGTGAGAACAAAGATATGTCAAAGCTAGGTTTTGATTTCAAGCATTGTCAGTTTTGAATGTAACACTCAGGTTTTGTTCTATGTCATTAGTCAATTTTATCATAGATTCTCCGTCAGAAAATTCATTGGTGCTACTTATCTCCTGTAAAACAGATTTTGGTCCTCATTCACTACCTGAGGCTTGTTTACTGAGAGAATTAGTGTACACTAAGGGAGGCTATGAAATCACAGTACCCAGCTGGTTTGCATTAACTCCTCATTAGGCTCTGCCTGGCTGTATAGAGGTAAACCAAACATAGTCAGGGGACAGACCTTGAGCACTGGTTTGTGATCATATTGGTAAACTGTTATTGTCCCTAGCATATTTTTGGCTGGTGTCGATCAGAATTGTCTCAATGTTTGGTCACAATTTAGCAATCTGCAGAGGTGAGGGGCAATTCCTATAGATGGTCCTTGCATGACTCCATCATTTGGTCAGAGCAAGTTTACCTCTACCCTGCAATCCTTAGAGCACTCCTTAAGAATGCTTGCTTACTTTTTAAATTTCCTTGCATAGATGTAGCCTCTCACACCACACTAAATGTGGGCTAGCTTCCTCTACTTTTAAGTAGACTGATGTATTTCACAAAATGAGACTTTCAAGCATTGGGAGCATTTGCAGGAGGAGACAGCGCTGCGTAGCGACTGTGATGTAAAAATCAAATTCCAAATTGCTACAAAAGAACTTTTAGGTAAAAATGAGACCTTAACAGGTAAAAGCCAAGAATCATATTCCTAAATGTAATTAGGCTATTTTATCAGCCAGTTAAAAAGAACAAGATATTGTACTTCTTAATTTGGATGTTTTAATGAGAAGATCCCATCATAAGTATTAACCCCTTACCATTATAGATTGATCTTATAAGCAGCACAAATTCTGTGTTTCACTACTTAATTGAGTCTTCTCTCTTTTTCCTTTCCTTTCCTTTCCTTTCCTTTCCTTTCCTTTCCTTTCCTTTCCTTTCCTTTCCTTTCCTTTCCTTTCCTTTTCTTTCCTTTCCTTTCCTTTCCTTTCCTTT
>VXAA01004121.1:17378-30425 GCA_013399115.1 Anseranas semipalmata | reverse complement strand
TCCTTTCTTCTTTTTTTTTTTTTTTTTTTTTTTTTTTTGAAACTCAGTGAAAAATGAATTCCATGTCAGTTCCCCATTTGTACATACTTTTCTGCAGAGCTTCTGTTTCTGGCATAATCATGTGGAGATCCCATGTACCCGAATCTGGGTTTCCTTTCTGCGCTTGATAGCTGGCAAATGTTTGTGAGCTGTGGGCTGATTTTCTAAACCTCTCTTGCATTTCCAAATCTTGTACTCAGTAACAAAATCTACTGAATGTCTTATCTTGTTATGTTAACTCACTGCTGTGTTATCCCCTGTCTTGCTGTGTTAACACACTGCTGTGTTATTCCAGCTTTGCCTCTGTCTGCAAAACTTTGTTTCTGGTATTTCCCACAGTCCATGTTATTAACTCACAGAAGGAACTGATCGAATTTAGTTTGAAGATTTTGAGCTGACAAGTCCTCAGGTGTCCACGTCTTTTCTTTCTCTCTGTGTTTCCTGACACTGAAGGTGAAAGCTAGGGTGAGAAAAAAGAACATCTCTGCTAGGATGTGAAATTTTTTGCTTTATAGCCATCTTTGAGTTTCGTGTCAGAAAGACTTTTCCTATAAAAATACCTTTGATGATTAGGGGAGAAAATCTAGGAATTGTTCAGAAAAATATTAAACTATCTGGGTCCATTGTAAATATATTCTAGTGGTGGAATCATCTCACCTGTCTTTATCGCTGAATTCACTCTCTGAGGTCTTTTTTTTAGTTAATGACAGCAAAAAGATCTGATTTAAACTTTTAGCGGGAAAAGAATTCCTGAAGTCATAAAAATACTGTGAAAAAAATGCCATAGAATCTTGTCTGCAGCCTCTGCAGAGGCTACAGTGTGGACTTCTTTGACAGTGGGCAGTAGAAAATTCACGTGAATTTTCTCAAAGTCCCAACTTTGAGAAAAGATGCAATCACAGCATTAGTCAGCTAAAGACATGAATCCAGACAAACCTGGCATCATCAGCTCCTGTGAGTGTGGAATGATTTGTTTTATGTAGCAAAGTCTGTGATTTGGGTGAACAAAAAGCAAAAAGTTGCAAATTAAACAAACCGGTTTAAAGATGTGGTTATTCACGCCTGCTATCAGGTTTGGAATAGATCAAGATAAAATCTTAAAAATGCGACACTTCATTTAACATCTTTTTTCTTTTTCCTGAGTTTTTCCTGACTTCCATCATATTTCTATATAGCCCAATTTGTGTGTGGGTAGTTCTAAGCGGGTCACTGTAGTCCTGACTTGCTGTTACGATCAGTGCCCGACCATATCACAAATTAGAAATTAAGCGAATCTGTCGGGTAATGTAGTGATACAGGACTGGGGCATTCACTTTTTTTTTTTTTTTTTTTTTTTTTTTAAGTGTAATTTCTCTTATTTGTCCATAACAAAATAATTCGGAACTTACGGAACTCTTTCATCTTAGGATTTGTAATGCTCTAGTTGAGGCAATTTCAGAGTTCTCATTGGTAAGTTCTCATTGATAAGTTCTAAAAGGTACATGAAATACCAGAAGGATAAAAATAAGGCAAATATGGTTTCCATCTTTGAAGAGGTAAAAAAGAGAAAAGGAGATGGGCATTATAAACCAGATGCTTTTCTTCAATTTCTTTAATAATTCTGGAAGGAAAGATATCTCTGCAGAGATGAACTGTAGATATCTTAGCGTCAGAAAGGCTTTTGGTACTTTTTCACCCAGCTTACATATAAGCAAGCTATTGAGACATGCTCTTGAGTAAAGTACTATACATAGGTTCAAAAGTGGTTGGACAGTAGTTTTCAGTGATTTTTTTTTTTTTTTCTGAAATGGAAATATAGGACCATCCGGATCTTGTGTTGTTAAAAACTCTTATTAATCATTTGAATGATGGAACAGTGCATGCTATTGATGTTTCAGACTACCTGGAACCAGGAAAGTTATTTAGGAGAAAGGATTAGAATTCAGCATGTCTTAACAGATTGGACATACAATATGAAAATAATACAGAGCTCTTCAACACAGCACAAGGCTCTGTAATTTAGCAGGAACGATCAACTGTACAGATACAGGATCTGTAAAGTGATACCAGTGCACTGTCTAGTACTGGGCGGTCTGTCACACGAATGCTGTGTACTCTTCTGGGCACTGAATGAACTTCAGGAATGATATAGACCAACAGGAGACTGTTGAGATAACATGACATAAAAAATTGATTGAGACTGTGAATGTTTAGTGGAATTAATAGAGATGTGATTACTAAACAGAGTTACACACAATTTATTGTAAAGAAGAGGTGACTTTTCCAGCAGGTTCACGGTATACAAGACAAGAAGTAATCTGGTTTGAGCTGCAGGAAAAAAAAAATCAGCTGAAATATTTGTAAAAATATTTGAACTGTAAGCATAATGTTGTACTGTAATAAATCTCCTGGGAACACTGTAGAGTTTGTGCCACTGAATAATTTTAATAGGAGAAAATATCTGAGAGATGTCAGTTTAGAACAGTTTTTGAGTTTTTTGTTTGCACCAGTTTTCCTGAGGTCTGTAATGGTGGTGGGTTCTGTTTTCTGTGGGAAGCATAACTTGAATATTTGCTGAGTATGTGTGAATTGTATGGCTTAATGACTGACTCAACATAACCTTTGGCCAACTTCCTGTCTGTATTTGCAAACAGAAGAGACAGGACAGCAATAGCTGTGGGTATGCTTTTTCTCCAAAAGACATTTATTTTTTTTTTGATGAGTAATCTAATATTGAAAAAAAAAAACCAAAACACAGTAGCTATAGCATCACACGTGACAGTTCCAATTAAGCCCGTATGTTTCTCAGTCCAAGCCAATGATTTACATTAGTTGAACAGCACACAGGTTTTTGAAAACGCTCATTTGTTGCATGCAAGGTATCAGGTGGTTGACCTGTTACTGGTCTTTTCCCTCACTTTAAATTCCAGTGTCATTGCTTACATCCTGCTATCTTCTCTAATACAGTATTTTTTTATCAGCTCCTTGTAGACTGGAAATAACCCATGGCTTAATATTATCTTCAGAGAAAGTAAATGTTTCTATTACTCAGTATTTTTTGACTTAAGAAAGTTTTTACTGCTTTACTAGCACGGGGATTAAATAAAATGAAATATGAAGAATGCAGGATGGAGGAAATATAGCTCAAAATTAATAAAATAAATGATACATGGCACACGTTTAATGGAATAAGAATGATCTATTTGTTAAAAGAGTTATAGCAAGTTTTTTATAGAACAGTCTGCCTGTGTTCATCTGCTCACAGAGACATCCTCGTTAATCTTTCATGCTGAACCTCAGCATGGCTACAGACCCTTGTTCCAGTATAGGGTACTGGTGTTATCTATTGAAATTGAGACTGTCAATAACAGACTATTTTTCTGTCTATTTTTATTAAATATATGTTGCAACAGGATGGTTATTATTTCTTTTTTCTGTTAAAAAGAACTGGGGTATTTTTAGCATGTGTTTTCTTTTTCATGGTGCCTTAATTAAGGGGCTAAGTCCTGGTTCCCTTCTGTGCTTTTACATGTCCTTCAGTTGTCCACAAAGCTTTTCTAGATGGGGATCAGATTTATTTATGTTTTGTCTCTGGAAGATACAGCTGCTCAGCACCTCACCACAGGCAATGCAATCAAGTCATTATGCAAGGCAGACAACCTGATTTTCATAATGAAATTGAATTGTGTTTTGAAGTTTAATCTAATTTCAATCTTTAGAGCAGCAACAAGGAAACTTAGTACTTACCTCTACTTATTTTATATTTTACAATTTACATTGTTTGTTTTATTTTTTATATATATTTTTGGTGACTCTCCAGAACCTTTCATCTGTTAATAATTATTTGAACTTTTGACATTTGTAAAGGAGAAAGCTGTCAAGCTTGAGAAATACCTTTTGTCATATGTATTTTCATTTCTTTTGGTTATGCACTTTTAAAAATTGGTATTTCCATACTGAGGGGTCAAGGGATGTCCCCTCAAGACAAGAAATGTCAGTTGAAGCTGTTCCGAAGTTCATGTGCAGGTCCAGATTCTCTTCTGGAGGTAATATGGGAATGATGTTCTTCATCACAGCAGAACCCACTTGCAACTGGATCTGGCTTCACAAATTAAACCTGGAACCAGAACCACATCCTCTCTGCAGGTTAATAACCTCCTTTCCATGGACTGAAGACATATAAATTGTAAAGACAAATAGTCAAAAATCAGAAAAGGAATGTATCTATAAGGCCATTTCCCAGCTTCAGTTCAGAAACTTTGTGCATATACAGTGTTATTGATTCTAAATATATACTTACGATTTTTTTTTGTTGTTGTTTTCCACAGAATTCCTGCCTTACTTAAAGAAAAGAACAGAAATGCAAGGGGAAAGAACTGAGATTGTGCAGGCTAGTACAAATCTAACATTTGCTTTTTACTGACTTGAGAACCCAAATAATATTTCCAATAACATTAATTTTAGGTCTGTAAACAAGCATATACTCCTAAGCTAAACAGGAATTGTGTACAGTAAGAAGTCTGTTCAGAAGACATTAAGGTACAAGGGATTTATTGCTTACCTCTGCCAGCTGTTGTAGACTTCTCTGGGACTCCTTGTGTAGGTGTCCCCAAAGTGAAACATATTTTTCTTTCCTGCTCCTGTGTTTGTTTACCCTATTCCCATCAAAGAAAACTACATGGGATGCAGAAAGTCTTCACCATACTTATGTCTCATATTTCTTTGCCTTTAGGTTGTGTGGCTCTGGGGAATGATTTTTTTCTGTCTTATGCACAGTGTAAAAGAACAACATAAAGAAGCAATTGGGGACCTCATGTGAATTGTAAGATAAATATTTACAAGTTTAATAAATGATCTAGCTTATGGTTTGGCACATCTCACCCATAACTATGTGAAAGAATGAGACTGAACACAGTAAGCTACTGATAGAAGAAGAGGTTCTGTTTAAAAAGCAAAAGTTTTGAAAGATGGGATGTGCTTTTGGATGAGAGAGAGAATTCCACCTGATTTTTCACACATTTTCTACTTGTTATGATTTACAAATCCATTAGGGAATGAACTGAGATTCCAGCTCTATTCACATAAGCAATTGGATGTTTTTAATAAAGATATTTAGTTGCTCTTGAGACGGTCCAGCTCTGAAACAGTGATATCAGAGAGAAAGGGTTCATGTCCCATTAATCTCCTTATATTATATCCATTCTGTGGCACAATGGGAGTTTTGCTGAGTTTTTATAATCATTAATTTTTATGAGAGTAGGTGGTTAGCCTTGTTCACTTTTTTTTCTTTTTTTTTCCCCTGGCTTGGTTTGAAAAATATAATGAGGTACAGCAGGGAGAGTTATTAATCTATTTAAGAGGAAATTAATTTGACATGAAGTGCCTTTGTTTAGAAGAGCACAACTGCATTGTCTTGTATGCTGTGGGCTTTGTGCATTGATAATTTATTCTTTTGACAAGATTTAATTAAAGTCAATTCCACATATACTTGAATGTTTTACAGTTTCCTAACAAACAGTATCACTATTAGTGGTTGCAATTTTTGTCATCTAGCTGCTTTTATGATGTCATAAACAGGAGGTTATGACTTCCCATTATGGGGCAGGAGGAGGAGGAGGTACAGATTTGATTATATGACAGGGAGAGGAGGCTTTATATTCTGAAAATGCCATCTTAGTACCTGACAAACTTTGGACAAGTACAAGAAAACCTATTCACAAACCATTTGAATGAGTATGAAATCAATATTTTATTTGATGCTTTTGATGCTTTTATCTCTTTCAAAAGTGATTTTTTTTTGTTTTGTTTTGTGAATGCCAGTTGTTAAAGATGTGTGTCAAAATATCTGCCAACATTTACCTAGTGATATTCCTAAATATCCAGTCTGCTTTGATTAGGACCACACTAGAATCTGACGTTGTGGCTGAATTGAAAGAATATTATATCCACAATGTGGCAAAGGTTACTGATTAAATTCAGGGCTAAATGAATAATTTGTAATGGATCTTAATGAATCTTTCTGGCAGGGTAGCTTCAGCTCTAACTTAATATCTCTAAGAGCTACTGTTTTCAAATGTTATCACTGCCCCCCTTTTTTGTGTTATTACCTGGGTCATCCTCCCAACTACTGCTGTTGCTCCTCAGCACTGCCTTTGAACTGCCATCCAGCCTCCTCTGGAGTGATGTCCACTGCTCCCCATTCCCTTGCAGAACTGCCCTGGGCCTCAGCTCCAGCAAAGCTGGCACTGGCCTCAGTGCAGTATGCTCCCCTTACAAATACCACAGTCCAACATCCAGTATTTCCCTGTATTTTCCCACTAGTAAAGTTACTTTTGTTCTGCTACCCAAACTTCTGCCATGATGTGTCTAGTACAGGGTAAGAGAGGATCAACATTTTCCTTCAATCTACGTGCACTTCCTCTGCAGCCCTGTTCCCAGCAATTCCCCTGATTCCTGCAGCTACTTGCAGTCTTGCCCCCAAACTGTTTTTCCCTAACCAATGAGCCTGGACTGCTTACACCAGACTACACCAGAAAAGGAGATGTAGTCTTTCTGATATCTTGTCATTTCACCACGGCAGAGGCTGGAGGGAGGAGCTGGCAGTGAAGCAGAGCTGCTTTTGTCCCTAACCAAATCCTTTTCCCCTGGTGCCTGCTCTAGGTAAATACTGGGCTTTTGGGGCAGTCACAGGGCAGAGAACTTCCAGTCAATGGAGTAACACGTGAGAGAGAAACGACACAAAAAAGAGCAGAGCTGTGTGTTGGATGGAGTCTTCTTGGGGTTTCTCACAGTTTGGAGAAGAATCACCTCCCACTTTGAGAACTTTGAAATATTCTTATGGAAACATGATCTATCTAGATGCCAGCTGTCATAGCTTAGCAGAATCAGAAGGATTGTTTGAGCTACACAGAGCCCAGATCGGGGAGTGAATTTTGCTGATATAATACATTTCTTTCTCTACGTGTCCAGTCTAGAATGTAACTTGAGCATTTGAGATAATTATCTCAAATAATAAACAAGCCTGCCAGCCTGCAGTAGTCTGGTTTGTAACCATGAAGTCTATGCCAGAATGAAAATATCACAGAAGATCAAAATCTAGAACAAAAATATTTTTTTCTCATTTCAATTAGTGACTAAACAACTTCAAACTTTCTGGTTGGTGGAAGAGTCCCAATTTAAAGATAACTCCAATGGCTTCAATATTTACCAGCCTGAAAAAAATATTATATGCATATAATATAAGGTGTTTCTGGTCTGTTGATACTTGATGGTAACAAGTAACTTCATATTAAGTGTATCTGCAGAGATTACAGAAGCATCAAGAATATTTTAGTGGATGTCACAGACTAACATTTCATTTTCACATTTCTAAATCTCAAAAGCATTTGAGAAAATAATGGGTGTTATTTTTCTTCCTTTTACACCTGCAGAAAATAAGCTGCAGTGAATCCTACACAGATTTCACAAACTGTCAAGACAATGCTGGGGGGAGAACACAGCTTTCCACTCCAGTGATCTATACCTTGGACTATGGCTCCTTCATTTCAAAGACATGTAGACTGTACAAATAGGATAAAATTTTATATTCCTTGAAAATTCAATATTTGTACCAAAACAAACGAAGGCAGAGGAGAAAGGGATGGAAGTAGAGGTTTGGAGATGAATAAAAATTGCAGGGTAAAATCTTTTAATTTTAATTTGAGGTCCTTTCCTGATTTAAAGGCTAAAACCTGTTAAATACAATGTATAATTGTTAAAAAATAATAAAAATTTGTAGCTACACAATATAATTTCAAATATAAATTCTGGCTAACAAAAAAGCCAAACTATAACTCCTTTGCTCAACTTCAAACTTAAGTAAATTAATTATGATGCAACAACAACAACAAAGAAAAAAATGAAATGATACTTACTCTGCTGCTGAAGCAAAGGTGTCTTTTTCCATTACCGCAATTATTGTCTTGAAAGACAATTTGCTATATCCGAGAAAAGTCTCACAAATATTAGTCTCAAGAAAAACATAGGCCCTTCAAAGAATGATGATCATTCTTTGCAGAGAATATCTGAATTGAAGGTATAATACAAATATTTTTGAGTTATAGTTTTGTATATCCTACACTGTCCACTTTGCAAAACAAGAATTGCACATACAAAATTATATTTTAAGAAGTTGTAATTAGTCATGTATTGGACTACTTAATGAAATTGTACCATTGTTTGACACTGAAAAACAAGGGACTAGATTTGTTGAAACTGACTAATATCATAAGAACATGGATTTTTAAACTTCATAGCAGTGCAGCCAGAAGGAAAGCAAAGAATTGTGATGCATTTGCAGACTACAACGTAAAGTTGAACAGACTACTTTCCTTTGACAAATGTGAGAATTACAAATCTCTGCCTTGAACTACACAACGTGTTCTGCCTTTGTTCTTTGCCCAGCATTTCTGATATTGCTCATACATAATTATAATGTGTATTTCTCTTTAATCAGTGACATAATAAATTATCTTGTCATGCTCATAAATGTGTTTTTCAGGCATGTTTATTGAAATATACACAAAATATCTTTCTATAAGATAAACTATTCAGGCTTTGATGATATAAATGTATGTAGAATACAAGTGAAAATAGTTAAAACTTTGTTAACAGTATTTTCAATTTATAACAGTGGGCCTCAAAGCACAAAAGAAAACTTTTAAATCTTTACATTTAATGTATGAAAAAATCAATAAAAATAACATAAAACTCAAGGGATTTCTGCCTTGCATGCATTTAAAGTTGTGAATCTGGTGACTTAATGACAAAAAATGTATTTTTTTCTAACTATCCTTGATTGTATTGGAGGCCCCTAACACTAAAGATGGAGTAGGAAGCCAACAATATTATATAATAAACAGAAGTATTGGTTAAGTGTCAAACCCAGGTCATCACTGGAAGCTTTAGAGCCAAAAAATGGTATTACTAAGGACTTTAATGCTAAATGAAAGCAGTGAATTAATGCAGTGAATTTAAAGCTCTATTTTATGTATTCCTTTATTTTGTTATAAATATAGAAGCTACATCTATACTGTTAAGCTGAACAAGGCCAGGACAATGGCCAAGCATTGGCATGCAACTACTCATACTGTTCAATCATTAGTGTATTCCTTGGCACATTTTTGATTCTTGTTGATTAGCACTAGCCTAAACAATGTCATTTTTGGAGTTACCGTAAGTCATAGGCCATTCCTAAAAGACCATCCTAAGGTGGGTTATGACACCTTATTTTAGGAGGAAAGCAGTTGAGCTGTATAGGATGAGCTAAACTGTTATGCTTGGTCTCAGGATGAAAATACAGACCCCTCCTGAATTGTATTTACTAGTACAGATATAGCCAAGATCACTCCTCATATCCCCAGATGACCTCTAGCTTTTCAATGTACAGACTATGCAAGAGAGAGGATTTTTGTCTTTCTCAGAGCTCCAATCCATATATAACAGCTTCTACTCTCATAAAATTCTACTTTTCTAAACTTCAAATGTCTTTATCCCCAACATTCATTCTTCTCCAAGGACACCTCTATTTTGAAAAGCTGTAAGGTAGGTTTTGACATTTATCTAATTCATGATTCAGCCAAAAGATAGAAAATTAATGTTTTCTGTTAGATATTCTGCCACTAGCTGGTTTTGTGCTCCGCCACTCTTACAGCTGTTTTTTTTTTTGGTACGAAAAAAACTGACAACTGACGACTTAGCCACTGCTGTGGCTAAGTTTTAGGTTGCTTCTGCCTGCACAGTAATCCACACCTAATCAACATCAAAATGTTGGTTTCCTGAACAACAAGTGAGAAGAAAGCTTAAGTTTTAGACTGGGTTCCACAAAATGTGGCAGAATGAGCTGCATCCTGTGAAGGCTGCTGAATGAATCCCAAACCCTGCTCCTTTTTGCATGCAGATGCCTTGGTCATTGGTACTGGCAGGTTCTTTCCAGTCTTGAACTGCTGCCTGACATCATCTCTTTCAAAAATATTTCAGAGAACCAGTCTATGCTAAAAATAAATCAGTTAAGAATATGTATTTTTGGAAGGCACGGTAATAGTGTTCTGCTCAGATTTTTGTGTATGCAAGGAGAGGGAAAATATTCCTTTCTTACGTAGGAAGAAAATGGTGTCATGAGAAGCAGGGGCATTAGCCATGATGTGTTTGCCAGGCTGCTACCTGAGGTAGCCCATTTAAAGCAGGCTTGGCTCTGCACTGATTTAGTGGGAGCCATCTAAATGTTACGCGTCTGTCTAAACTTATCATCTGGACTCTGCAGTTCTGTTGATAGAAAAAAAGAAATACCTCTGGAGAGCAATCATCTCCTCACTGATGAGGAAACGATGACTAGTTTAATTCAGACCTTAATTAACAATCTTGCCAAGTTCTCTGTTTCCCATCAGGGAAAGCAACAGATATATTTACAGTCCAATTTAACCAAACACAGCACATATTTAAGGGAATCCCTATTGAGGCTCTTAAGAACATGCTTAAGCCACACTGAATATAATGAAATCTATAGATATGTATGAAGCTAAGAAAATGTTTAAAGATTCTCTTGAAGAGTGGCTCGGTCAGGAACCTTATGAGATTCAGTTCACTACTTTTTCTCGACATAGATGGAAAAATGAGCTGAATAGATACAGAATTTTGTCAGGATTCTTGCTGTATTTCATCTAAATTTACCTGTTTAAGATGTTAGGTTATTTATTGCTACAAAATTTGCTGGGTTTCCAGTTTTCAAGGACTTTATTTTTATTTATTTTTTTTTAATTTTTACTTATTTTTTTACAGGATGGTTTCTTTCTGCAGGACATATAATCAATAATAAGTGTTACACATCCATCCAAATTCCTCTTCAAACAAATATTCAGGCTTTAATAGTATGCTCCTTCACATCTGTTTTTTAAGGTCAAGTTGCTTCAAAGGGTTCTGTATCAGAAACTCTTCTTTGACTGCTGTTTTGTTGAGTTAAACTTTATCTGAAATGCAGTTAGCTCAAACGTAGATGCTGGCAATGAATAATGTAACCTTCCTCCTCCTAATTCTGCCCTTTCTTCACATTAGATGCTGCCATCAATTATTTTATATATAGTTATACTATTATCCTCACAACCCATTTTCCTGCTTGCTTCTCAAGCAAATCAATTTGCTAATATATTTCTATAAATGCCAATTCAGAATTACTTAGCTCAAGTTTCTGCTCATGAGCCAAACTTCTTTAATGGATCAATCCGTTAATTTTCTTTTTATTATAATAATTTTGTCTATTTCAGGGCCAGGCAGTTTGAAGAAAACCATCATTTTTTTTTTTGGCTGCCAGGAATATTTCTGCTGTCACTAGAAACCTAATCAAAAAGTACTATACTGATTTGGCTTAGATCTCAGCAGCAGAAATGCTTTTTCAGTTCCTAGTCTCAGTCTGCCCTTCCCAGAAAATGTCAGATACTCCAGAAGATACACCAGGAGTCTTTGATACTTTTGTCCAAAATACTTGCTCACACTTAACAATATTTCTAATTTTATATTTGAACTGTAGATAAAAATATGTGGAAATAGGTTTTTTTTTTCTTTTTTCTTTTTCTTCCTTTCTTTCTTTTTTTATTTTTATTTTATTTTATTTTTTTTAAGAAATTGCATGCATCATTTACATGTGTAAGTTTTCAACATTTGGTAACCTTCAATTTTCATAATTTACAAAAATCTAAATGCAAAGATGAATTTATTACAGTAAGTCATTGCATTTTTCAGTTATCACATAGGCAACAACAGTGTAATATCCTGAAAGAGTAGCAAGTCTGCAAACAAAAAAGCAGGGTGGTGGTAGTGGCAAGGATTGTTAATCAATGTCTATGACAAAAGCAGCAAGCATATCCCATGAAGGAGGCATGACTGGATCCTCTGGCGTAAGTTTCCTAAAACCAAGTTATTGCAGAGAGTGGGAAATGAAACTGAGTTTACCTCTAATTTCATTTTCTGTGGCATCAGATTTGGTCTGATTTTGGGTTGCCCTTGAGGGACCTAGGAGTTGGAGTCGATGATCCTTGTGGGTCACTTCCAACTCAGGATATTCTATGATTCTATGAATATATGGAAGCTCGCAGAAATAAAAATCTAAAAGTGAAGTATGTACTGGCTCTCAAAACTAGTTTTTACATTTGCATCTTGAGTAGAATGTATTAAGCAGGCAGATGCCAAGAGTGGTGCTACTAAAGACACAGAATGATGTCTTAAAGAGGAGAAGAAAACTTTCTGGATTGTCCTCTGCTTTACTGTATCATACGACAATGCACAAGCGCAGGGAATGCGAAATAAATTTTCATAAGGGGAAAGTGAGGAAGAGGAGGTCTTTTTGGTTTATAATGGCACAGAGAGAGGGTCACACCTTTGTGTGCTCTCCTTTTCATTGGAAGAAGGTGAAAGGACAGCACAGTAACCAACTTACCTGGCAAAGAATGATAAAATCATCATAGAATAGAATGGCTTGGGTTGGAAGGGACCTTAAAGATCATCTAGTTCTGGGATTGCCCCAACCCAGGTGCAGCACCTTGCACTTAAACTTGTTGAACTTCATTAGGTTCACGTGGGCCCACTTCTCAAGCTTGTCCAGGTCCCTTTGGATGGCATCTCTTCCTTCTGTTGTATCAACTGCACCACTCAGCTTGGTGTCATCTGCAAACTTGCTGAGGGTGCACTCAATCCCATTGTCTATGTCATTGATAAAGGTATTAAACAACACCGGTCCTAGGATGGACCCCTGAGGGACACCACTCGTCACCAGCTTCCACCTGGACATAGAGCCATTGACCACCACTCTCTGGGTGCAGCCATCCAGCCAATTCCTTATGCACTAAATAGTCCACCCTTCAAATCCATATCTTTCCAATTTAGAGATCAGGATGTCATGTGGGACCATGTCAAAGGCCTTACAGAAGTCCAGGTAGATGACATCCATCAGTCTTCCCTTGTCGACTGATGCAGTCACTCCATCATAGAAGGCCACCAGAT
>VXAA01004121.1:3620-17047 GCA_013399115.1 Anseranas semipalmata | reverse complement strand
CAGTGGAGACTGAGGCAAAGAACTTGTTGAGTACCTCAGCCTTCTCCATGTATGTTGTTACGAGTTCTGCCTTCTCATCCATCAGAGGGGGTACGCTCTCCTTGGCCTTTCTTTTCTGACCAATGTACCTCTTGTTATTCTTTGTGTCTCTTGCCAAGTTCTACCTGTGCTTTGGCTTTCCTGATCCCATCCCTACAAATCCTGATGGCATCCCTGTACTCTTCCCAGGCCACATGCCCCTGCTTCCACTGCCTGTGCATTTCCTTCTTATACCTCAGTCTGACCAGCAGGTCCCTCCTCAGCCATGCTGGTTTCCTGCCTTCCCTGCTTGACTTCTTACACATGAGCTCTTGCACTCTACGACAAGTGTCCTTAAAGAGTTGCCAGCTCTGATCAGTTCCTTTTTCCCTAAGGACAGTGTCCCATGGGCTCTCATCAGCTAGGTCTTTAAACAGGTGGAATTTTGTTCTTCTAAAGTTCAGGGTCCTGACTTTGTTCTTTGCCAGGCCCATATTCCTTGAGATCATGAACTTGACCAGGGCATGGTCGCTGCAGCCCAGGCTGCCTCCAATATTAACCCCTTTGATGAGCTCACGTTGGTGAGCACCAGGTCCAGTAACACTTCTGCTCCTGTTGATTTGTCTAATACCCGGATGACGAAGTTATCCCTGACTCACTCCAGGAGTGTCCTGGATTGCTTACAGCTTGCCATGTAGCTTTCCTAGCAGACAGCTGGGTGGTTGAAATCCCTCATCAGGATGAGAGCTTGTGAGCGTGATTGTGGTAGCTGAAGCAGGAAGGCCTCATCAACAGGCTCCCCTTGATCAGGTGGCCTGTAGTAGAAAGCTGTGAAAAAGTTAATTTTATGTTGAGAAAGAGTAGCCAGGGAGAAGGAGAGGCAGGAGATACTGAAGATATGAAGCTGCAAAACAGAGTTTTTTGCAGTTTTAGCATTTTGTTAATTTGTCAAATGGTAACAGCCTACTTCCAGAGCATCTGGGCCTGCACCTGCTGGTTTCAGAGTTTGCACTGAAGGTGTCAGGAGAGACAGGTGAAGTCGTACCACACTGAAACCCAAATGCAGTACATCTGGCACCACCCTTCTGGACTGGCAGCTGGAGGCCTGGCTGGTAACATACATCTCTTACGATGAAAACAGATGATTGTTCTGAGGCAACTCAATCTTGCTCAGGGGCCTATGTGTACATAATATTTAAGTTCTTGCTATAGGAGCTGGTAACTCTCACTGCTCCCTCATTTGTTTTACTGTTGTTTGGGTGTCTTTTACCATTCCCAAAGTCACTTTGGTAGCAGAACATGCACAGGAATACAAAGCATTTATTTATTTGCTAACACAGACAATACATCCTTGTGCTGCTCATTGGAACAGGCTGGTCAATGGTGCTGGGTTGCCTTCCTATCTTCTGCCCTCTTTTCCCTCAGGAATTCATCCCTCCTCATATCAGTATTTTCCCACTTGGGTTCTAAAGCAGCTTTTACCATCTCAACAACTACTCTGCATGTTTTCACATATTCTAGTTTGCTCAGTTCCACCTCCCATACTTTCTCACAACTTAGCAACAATTTTTTTTTTTTTTTCTTCTTAGCAAAGCTGAGCAAAAGTCACTCAGCCATACTGCACCACTGCCAACTCACAGACCGCTCCACCCCTGGACTGAGCCACCAGCTCATCCTCCAGCACCTACCCAGTGGCTGATCAGCTGAATTCTCTTTAGGCACCATGGACTGTACTGACCAGATATTCTTCAACTATAATGGGTACCTAGATGCTTTGGCCAATTATAAATCCACCTCTCCCCAGGTAGATATCCTGACCTAGAATAGCATCTCACTTAGCTTGTCTATTCAGTCTCTTTCTACCTAGTTCTTAACTGCAGTCAAGTCCCAGTGACCTGGTTTTATTCACACACATGCTGTTTCTGTCTGCTGCTCTTTAGTACCGTGCTAAGATTATTTATGTAGAATCTATTGTCACCAGAATGTCAGTATTACAAACAAGGTCATCATGCACCATTAACAAGGGAGTTTTACTGTTGGTGACTTTCCTGTTAAGGGCTTTCTAGAAAAATGCTAATGAGTCTCCTGTATTGAAAATTATGGATAGCTTTTTCTTTGGCTAGAAAAAGTCCATTCTCCTTTCCAGTTTACCTGTTCAATTTCCTTCCTGATATTTCCAGATGTTTCTACAAAGGTATGCTGACCATAGTATTTATACCCATTCAGACACTGCAATTTGCATCTTCTATACCTCCCTAATTGCACTGACTGATATATTTTACCATTTTAATGCATTTAATTTAATTTCATTTTAATTTCATGCTATAATGATCAGAGGAGGTCCCTGATGACCTGAGAGGATGTTTGAGAATGGCCGGCATGTCTTTCCCATGGGCAAATTTACCTGGTTAATCTGATTGTTTTCTGATGAACTGAGAGGCTACTGGTGTTTTTGATGTGATCTCCCACATCATCTCTACAGCCACATTGATGAGATATAGTTGGGTATATAGACTGTAAAGTAGGTAGAAGACTGGTAGAAGGTTGGTGAGTACTGGGGAGGACCTGGCGGTTGAAACACCAGGTTCTACATGCACTTTGGGGACTTTAGTTTTAATTACTTCTCATCTGATTCAGGGACTGTATGCCTCCTGATGACAAGAGCATGGTCAGCACTCCTGAAATACATCTTCTGGTTTTGTTTAATCTGAGAAGAGTGAAATTTGCCTGCTCGGGACTGCAGCTTGACAGAAAAATATAGCAGAGGAAGTGGGGAGAACTTGGAGATTAGCTTGAAAAAGCTCACTTCTGATTAGCTAAAACAATAATATAGATTTATGTCATGCTAGGCAGAAACTGGAGATTTTTTTTTTCTCATTAGAAGGATTTTTTTTCTAAAGACTCTAAGTCTTCATATTTGCATGTGATATCTGGTTTGAAAAAGAATGTCAGTCTTGTTTCTCATCCATTAATTTCTTCTCTCTAGAGTTGTATTTATTTATTTATTTATCTTTAAAGCTGGAGTTGTGACTGCAAGGTTTTGGGTTTGTTCTTGGTTTGTTTTCCAAATATAACATAAAATTGTTTAGCTACTTGTAGTCACATCACAAGCAACTGTTTACATGGATTGAATACAACTCTGCAACTTCCCTGAGACACATTGAGGGACTGGTATATTGGAAAAAGTTGTAAGAATCATTTAGCATTGCAGCTCAGGACACAGGTATTTGTAAACCGTTATAATTCGAGGGGAAAAGGAGGACTGGTTACAGTTGTCAGGTAAGTGTTAAATATGGCATTGATGCTAATACAGAACCTTGTTTTCTCCCCCCTCACTGTTAATATTTGACCACTTCTTTCTGATACTTTCTTTCAGTCCAGGAAACAATTCATTACAAGAATTCTTAACTTTTAACAATGAGGATTATTGCCAATGATGAACTGAATGTTCAAAGAAGTAATACATGAAAGTTCAAGCAATTCCCCTTGTACCTTTTTGGATACCTAAAATATTATGATTTATCAAATAAACGGGATTTTTTATTTTAGAAGCCAGTCTGGTTGTGCCTGTAACGATATGTTCATTTAGAAATCTTTCTACTTTTAATGATTATTTTAATCAATGCTCCTGGTACTCACTAAGATGTAATTCACAGATCAGTTATATTCCCTCACTTTTAAAACTAGTCCTGTTTAAATTAAAATACTGGCTCTAGTTTTGACTGCTATGAGCTACTGTTCATGACTTTCACGAGCACTTTTTCAGGTTATATCTCTATTCCTTCTAAATATTGAAAATTAGAGTTTAACTTGTTACCTCTTTTGGGTTTATGTAGAAGCTACAGCACTAGATTCCTGCCCGGGTCTGAAACTCTCTTGTTTGAGGGATGATAATTGTTTTCATAAAAATGAGGTATTCTCATAAAATATTATTAGGTTTAGTATTGTGATAAACACTGATGATGGTAATGATAGAACTTAAACTACTGTAATTGGATTATATATATATATTTACATATAAATAAAGTATGCATATAAATTATGTATAAACTTACATCCACATGGTACACTGTATCAGGACCTTTACATGACTAAAATATGTTCAACGAATAAAATATTTCTTCTACTTATTGGCTAGGTTATCTCTCTGATCATTGACAGGAATTTCACCAAAAAGTGAATGGTGTTATTGTTTTTATTACACAAACTAGATAGCACTATGTAGGCAAGGGGGAATGTGAAAAGAAAGAAGTATAGGAATTTCTGTCTTGCAAATGAAATATGAAGGCATAAGAACTTGATCAATACCACAGGAAATGCTTCTTGCACATCTAAGAATAGAATCTTTCAGTCTAGTTCCTTAACTACAAGGCTATCAATCCCTGCACTTTCAAAACCGTACTGTATGTTTATTTGATAATCATTAGAGGAGTAGCATAATGTTTTATTGGAAAACAAAGGGTTGGTGTCATGTTTTCTCACAAATAAACAAAACAATAGGAAGGAAATTATCAGAATGAAATCTTTAGATTAATATTTTTCTTAAAGTGTGCAATACTGCACCTTGAAGTTTATTGATTTATGTTCCATTGTGTATCATTAGGAGAACTTATAGTCATGGAAGAAACACTTTTTAATTTTATGAGGATTTTTTTTTTTTATTTAAAACATGTAAAATAGGATTGTGTTTCATAAAAATGTATTAAGAATTAAAACAACACTGAAGAAGACTAACCAGCTTAGTCTGAGAATTTTATGAACACTGATATATAGGTATTCTTTTGAGCAACTAATCAGAAATGTTGAGCAATTAATTCTGCAATAGTCTACAATTGTGGGAATCACGAGTTTGACAATGCCGTATCTAGAAAAAAAAGAAACAACAGTGGCAAACACCAATTAAGCAGTCTCCTCTCAAATGTACTCTCGAGAAGTTATTTAAGATAGAGACAAATTGCTTTCTGTTTGACAAAATAATAGATTTTTAAAAAGAAAATGATAAAAAAGCATGGATGTGTGAAAAAAAAGACAATGAAAAACAGTTGTCTTTTGGCACCATTTGTTTTATAAAGAATCTTCATTCACACTAGAGAATGGAGGAAACTATGCTGCCTGAGCAATTGTTTGGAGCACCACTCAATGCTTAGAGAAAATGATGATCCAACACCATCCAGTACTATCCAATACTGTCATTCTCTGGGTTATTGAAACTCTAACTTTTTTGGTTGGGATATGCTTTTTGGGAATTCCAACTTTGTGTCCATATAAGCAGTACCATCTCCTAAGCAGAAGTGTTACCATCACTATTGTAGGATCTGCTTTCCAGTCCAGTGGTCTGTTAACTGTTAAATACAAAAAAAACCTCAGCAACTGTATTTCCTGTCTCTCTCTCTCTCTCCCTCTCTCTTTTTTTTTTTAATTTTCCCTGGTTATCCTACCGTTCATGCTCCTCAGCCACTGTTGTTATTGTGCTCTCTCAGCAAAGTGGAGGGGAGGGAGACTGTGATTCAGGTAGCAGATTCTGCCTGCCCTGAATCTCCTGATGATATCCCCTGGGATATCATCACATTATATTGCAAGGCCATTACTATTCCATTACAATGTGTAATTTTTTTCTTCATTCACTCTACATCATTAACTGAATCAGTACGCTATAAAAGTCTTTGGAAGTGGTCTTCTGTGAGGTTTGGGTGTACTTTCAATAGCCTCTACTATATTCAATTCATCAAAAAAATAAAATAAAATAAAAAATCCCTCTTTCTCCTTTTCCTGATGCATTTAAAATGATTTGAAGTTGCAGTTGGAAGTTTAAGCTGGTCTTTTGTCTTTGCTCATTAGTACCTAACGAATTTCTGTAACTACAGTGATGTTTCTGGTGAATCATATGCCATCTCATCATCTTTATATGTTGTACTGCTGTCTACTTCCTGCATTATAAGTGGTGTTGCACGTATGTTGTACGGCTGTACAGTAGTGACCTAGGCACATCTGTTCCTCTGGAGACAGACAAGGTGAAAGAAAATCCACTTTACTGCCCCTGTTGTGTACTACAGTGGCCAGGTTAATAGAAATAAGATATATTTTTCTCTTTTAAAATCAGGGAACCTGATTCCCAAGGTGAATAAAGTATATTGTGATGACCACATTTTAGTATGTGTTAACTTAACCACTATAGTTCTCAGTGGTACTTCTCTGCTCAAAATTAAACATGTTTTCAGAATCATTCCTGAACATGGGTTCAAATCGTTGATGTTGACAATGTATTCCTGTAGAAATAAATGGATTTTGATTGAGATATTGAAAGAGCTTGTCTCTCTTTTTTAAAGAAAATTTAGATGCTGTTCACTATTGCAGAACTAGATTTCTGCCCCTTAGCCATTATTTCTGTGTTTTATTCAACCAATGTTTAATTTCAAAAGTATAAAAAGATGTGGTAACTGGAGCTCCAGTTCAAATATCTAGTCCCTGGTCTTATAGGGCCAGGTCTTATGGGGCCATGGTACTGCTTAAATGAGATGAGGAAAGGCACTTCTGTTCAGAGTACTGTCTGGCTTGCTGGTATAGACTCACTTTCCCTTGGGAAATGGGAGCATAGATTTGAATAGCCTCATGCTGATGAATGGATTACCCATAAAAACAAGTACCCCTCTATATTGTTTCTGAATGGTAATGGCAAGGTGCTGTGCTTTCTGATAGATTCAGTGCTGCATGTGTGATTTATTATGTCCCCAGTATGCTTGCCGTAGGCTCTCTGCATTGTCTGTGGGTTACAAAGAAGTTTAGAAGAGAGGGGAGTGTATAAAGTGTTTGCCTGGGAATTATTAGAACATTAGACAGAATAACAATCTTAAAGTCTCTTGTATTTTAGTAAGCAGAGAAAATGGGATTCTTTTCCGTGTCTTGATCTTATGTTTCAGTTTTTCATCCATTTCTTTTTCATCTTGGCTGAAACCACAGTACGTAGTCATAGCAGAACTACAACCCTTGGGTCATAGCTCCCAAGATCAGTGAGCTGACAGATTTCTGAAAAGAAAAGAAAAGAAAAGAAAAGAAAAGAAAAGAAAAGAAAAGAAAAGAAAAGAAAAGAAAAGAAAAGAAAAGAAAAGAAAAGAAAAGAAAAGAAAAGAGAAGAAAAGAGAAGAAAAGAGAAGAAAAGAGAAGAGAAGAGAAGAGAAGAGAAGAGAAGAGAAGAGAAGAGAAGAGAAGAGAAAAGAAAAGAAAAGAAAAGAAAAGAAAAGAAAAGAAAAGAAAAGAAAAGAAAAGAAAAGAAAAGAAAAGAAAAGAAAAGAAAAGAAAAGAAAAGAAAAGAAAAGAAAAGAAAAAAGGTATTAAAATGAATACAGAGATCTTTCAATGTTGAAAAGATGTGGGACTGGGAAGGGGGGATGGGGTTTGAAGAAGGGAGAAGAAAAATGTTTTATACAGGACTGGAGAAAACCTGTATCATATACGGGTGACTTCGCAAATTTGGATTAAGTGTTACTGCCAAGCATTGTGACTCTAAAGCTATTTTAGGGATTTCTGCATTTTCTACAGTAAGTGGTATGACAAATAAATGTATAAAGAAATTCATTCTGAGTGTTCCAACATTCTGTCACTGATGGTAAATAAAGAACTGCTCTGCATAAGACTGACAGTCTTATACATTTACTGGGGACTGATTTAATGCTCTATAATTAAGTGTAAAATTGGAAAAGAGGAAAATGTAATGATGAGCAAAATTTCATAGCTAGCTTTTTGAGTTGCCAAATGCTTCAGAAGGCTGCAATTTCACAGCAGGATTGGTTCCAGAAGTGGAAATTGGACATAAATATTTCCAGAGAGTGGAAATGTAAATTAAAAAAAATTAATTAAGAAACATATTTTGTCCTAATAAATTCTCTATTAATAATTATGAACTAATCATGGAGCTATGGTTTGGAAATCAACTTATGAAAAAAATCTTTAATGAATTAACATCAATTGTAAATGTGTCTAAGAATATTTCAAACAGTTGGTCAATTTTGGTGCATTATTTCATGATAACTGCACATAAAATGTTCTGGGTGTGTTGGCTGCTGAACAAGAAACAATATGGCTATTACAAATCAGTATTTTTCAAGTATTATATAAATACTCTAGCACCCTAACACATCTATTGTCACTGACTAATAGTGCATTAACCTATTCTTTTTTTTTGGTTTTGTTTTTAACCCATGGACTGTATTTTTCATCAGGGATCATTAGATCCTATTTATCAAAGAAAGTTATAGGACAGAATGTCTGACTCTTCCTTTGTTCCCAAACTAGATGTACCTGGGGGACATAATGGATACTATGCTTGCAAAAGGAAATCGCTATTCTACACTGATACAATTGGTTTGAAGACATATTTAAAACTTTGGAATGGCTTTGGGGAGGGGTAGGGTTATTATAGCACTGAGCCTGCACTATGTAGGTAAATATTAATGTATTTTTCTTATAAGATAAAAGCACAGTGGAGCCTTTAAGACAAGTAGCAAAATGAATAGTGATTTTGAGGATACACAAATAAGACAATCTGCTAGAGCCAGTTACTGACTCAATATGAAAACAAGAGCTCTTTCTTAAAGGAATTTCTGTCAATATCAGGTGTACGATGTATTTGAAACTCTTGTCAAACAAAGGGCTTTGGCACAGAAAAGTGCTGATTACAGGCGGTAGTGATTGACCCAACTCTGTGCTCTTTCTGTTTGATTAAATGTCTGTTATTGATGAACAGAATGATGGCCTTGCTTCACTCTTGGACTGAATACCAGTTAGTTTTAGGAGCCAACCTTATTATCTAGTAGTTAAGTGCCATCAACATGTCTGAGATTGGAAGCATGCAAGAATGAAAACAGTATATGTGGCAAAGAGAACTATTTGAGCATGCCAATATATCACAAAAAAAGAAGTCCAGAGAAGCAGAGAAGATAAAGAAAAAGAGTGCCAAAAGGTGAGCAAGTTTATAAATTAAATTGTTCCACTTGGACAAGCTTCTTCAAAGTTTTAGAAAAAATAATTTATACTTAAATGGGAGTCTTTTATGCTTCATATGAAGGTTTTTATGGAACACTTTAGGATATTTTGAAAATAATTAAATGGATCAAAGTGACCTTTTGAGAGAGTGGACCAAAAGTAGAAATTCAGGTAATGTTTTCATAGAAAGCTTTATCAAAACTCTGGATAATACTATCAATTTTCTTTCAGTGGAGGAGCTATTTTGGTAAAACCAAATAAAAGAAGGTGGTTTTAGTTAGTTTTTAGTTCTCACTATTCCACTGTGTTATAAAATGGCAAAAAATTAATGAATCTTCCCAAGTTTGAATCTGTTCTGGCTGTGACAGTAACTGGCGAGTGATCTCCCTGTCCTTATCTTGACCCATGAGATTTTTCGTTGTATTTTCTCTCTCACCTTGCTGAGGAGGGGGAGTGAGAGAGTGGCTTGGTGGGCACCTGGCAACCAGCCAACGTTGGCCTACCTTTAAGAGAAGGTCAAACTCTCTGATGAACAATCTGTGGCTCATAAAACATCTGATGCGAAAACTCACTGCAAACACTGCCTTTTTTATTTTGTTTTGTTTAGACACTTAGAATTCATGCAATGGTATCACATAAATAAATCTCTATCGTTCAGGCATGTGCCCATATCTGTATCACAATGGGCATTCATCCAAATGCACAGGGTAGTCCTTTATTCAGCTCTCTGGTTATGGCCATAATCTTGTTGTAGCTCATTTCTTAATGGAACACGTGAAAGTGCCTTATTCATAGGAAATGCTTCAAAAATATTCCATTTTCTGATACATCTATGAAATGTTTTATTTATTCATTTTTGTCTGTGTGTATATTTATATGCATATATGTAGATGGGTAGATCCCATTTAAGTAGAAGAAGCTTCTCAGTTCAGAGATCTTTGACTGACTTTCCTAAATCTCTCAATGGCTGTACAAAAAATAATAATCATAGAAAAAAGTTTATTTAATACACTAGAGATTATTCTGGAAAAATTACTGTGTGCAAAATAATGACTGAGTAGTTAGTCATAACAGCTTCTGTCTTCCATTAGCTAATGTATATCTCTAAATTCAAAGTAGCAGCAGTTATTATAGTTATTATAATTGATGTTTTGTTTTATAAGAACAATTGAGCATAGCATTCCCTTGTAATAACCCTGTGCTTAGCTAATATAAACGGAATTCTGTTTTAATATCTTCTCTGAGAATAGTCAACACTCCCTTTCTTACAAACAGAGAAAAGAGAGCAATGTGGGGGCTGTTGCATGAAGAGGGAGAATTCAATGTCAGGCACTGAATCAAATTACACAGCTGAACTATTAGAAGAAGTTTAAGATAAAAACTGGTCACAAGTACTTGCAAAGTCTACAGGCAAATATCTGGCTGTTTTTTTTTGTTTGTTTGTTTTGTTTTTTGTCCTTCAGGTATGATAGATATCGCTAAGAACAGCACCATCAAAAATCCCATAAGAGCAAACTGGCCTGAGAGAAAATTAGAACGTAAGAGAAAAACATCTTTATTTATTCATCTTACCATGACTTTTTCTGCCACTAGGTTTGCTTGCAGTGAAGTAATATTTCAAAAGTGAATTCTGCTCACCTTAAAAAACATTTTATCCCTTGTAGTTTCTTAATAGTTTCTGCTAAAAGGAAAATGTACTAGTACTTTCCAACAATTGTTGTCAGTTAACTTTCAGTGTACTAGGGCTGTGAATAGTGATCTCCTTTAAAAAAAAAAAGAAAAAGCCAACAAAATTTACATCAGGTAACAGGTATTTTTCTTACTTTCAAAAAGGAATGGTTGTAGTATCTCATCTCTCAGAGGCTAGTGACTGTCAGTTGTTGAAAACGGTTTAATGGAGATCAAACTAACATCCAAAATCCATTTTACCCCTCCGTTCAGTGCACTGTTTACTTCTGCTGTATTTACCTGTGTTACTTGTTCCGTGTAACACAAGATGACTCATGACATTAATTGAACTTCATGGCTGGACAGAATATTTCAATCTTTTTTATTTTTTTATTTTATTTTTTTCCAGAATGAAAATCAGTAACACTATGGCATCCACTTTAGCATGTACATATAAAAATATGGCCATCCACCTGTATTGTCCTGAATACATTAGGTAAGCAGAACACCATATTAAGCCTATAAACTGTTCAGAGAGAGTTGTACAAACTGCACATATCGACTAGGTACCCATTTCCTTTGAAAGTAATTTTTTATTTTACTTAAATATTTGAACATCTGTTTTATTGTATTAATGATGAAGGTACTTAAAGATTTGGGCACATTCTTAAATTTGGTTGCATATCTGAATTACTTCTTGGTTTTAAGCATACGAGAGAGTAATATCAATATTCATGTAGGAATTAGGCTTTCTGATCAGATTATGGCGTGCTTTGTTTTTTATAGACTGCATTCACCTATGTCTAGCATAGAAATCAAAATGATCGATTTACATCATGTCTGCAACCAAGAGTGTGTTATCAGTATTGATTTAGCACTGATCAGTAAATTAAAGACCGTAACATAACATATGAACAGAATAAGGCTCTGTTAAGCTGCATAAAATTGCCCTGATATCTTGATTTTCTTTACAGGTTTCAGTGGGAAATATTTCTGGCATGTATAGTCCTTTTTGCACAAAGTCTACCACTGTCATCACAGTCCCTCCAGTGTCCATGCCTCAGTTCTCTCTTTTCTCTTGTATGTACTCACGTTTTCAGAAAGCCTCACCCAACCAATTCTAATGCCTCCCTGCTCTAATACAAGTCCATGTTACTTCCAAATTTACTGTGTATTGCACTTTCTACACATCTTAGACACTGCTCTTTGTTCTGCTCTTTACTTCTGAAACAGTTTTGCTCAGCTCTGCATTTCTTTAACTGACCACAGTGGAGTTGTTTATAGCTGTGGGGTCTCCTTCGCAAGCCTGGTCCCATTTCCTTATCATCTCATAACTGTACTCTGCTACAATGCACCCTGTGGCCTGACTTTTCAAGTCACTTGCTGTCATATCAAGTCTGTATGCATGTACACTGCATCATTATGTTAGTCACAAAAACCTCTCTCTGCACAATAAAGCTCCTATAGCTATAGTGAAAGCCCAGTTTAGGACATGAAATTCTGAACCAGATAATAAACAACAGACAAAACATGTGAAACTCTAGTGCCTAAGCTCCAGGAAGCATCTACAGAGCATGTAGAAGTTGAGATACAATTCAGACATCGCATTTGGAATCTAAGTATAATAGCTGAAGGGTTATTGCCCTGGGATATTACTTGTTGGCTGGAGGTGACTAGCCCCTTCCATGGACATATTGTTTGAGCTCTCTAAAGTTGCCATGCCACACTGTCTGTTTGTACCTACCTGGCTTATTTTGTGTGAAATGTATTATGCTGTAATTACACTTTTTCACCAGAATAGTAAACCACTAAAGTGGTAACACATGGCTGAGGGAGGATGTTGTCTTTCAAGGATACTGATTGCAAAGTTAATGCTGCAAAATTTACAAGAAAGTTCTGTTCTGAGCCAAAATTTGTGTGATTTTTTTTTTGTAGTTAAAAAAGAATGTTCCAGACATCCTTCAATCGACTCACAAATTTTCAGTTCTCCAAATCAGAGGTACAAACATTTCTTTAAAAACTAGTAATTCTCCTTCATCCCCCTGTCTAATTGTTCCAGTGGTAATGTTAAATGAATTAGTAAGTACCTGCTTGAGGCAGACATCCAGAACTCAAACTTTCACCCTCACTGGTTAAAAGCAGTAGTAACAAAGGAGATCAGCATGTGCAAACATTGATTCACAATTGGAAGTAAGGGGTAACCAGCTATAGTTTCAATAGCTCTGGCAATTAGGTAGAGCTAGAACAGGTATTGGGTATACTTGTCCTCTAGAGATCTGTTTTAAATGCATTATTTTTCTATGCCTAGATTTAAACACAATAGATGAAATAAGTAATTTCATCTGATGTCTGCTTAAGGGCTAATGAGAGAAATATAAAACCTGGAACATTTAGGTTGGTTATCAGGAAAACGTCTTCTGACAGTGAAATGCACTATGCTACAGGATTGTCCCAGAAGGCAAATAGCAGAGGCCTAACTTCTTGGTAATGCTGCTAGGTAGATGGAGGTCAAGAAAATATATTCTGTGTATCATCCCTGCAAAGCAGGAAAAGTGAGGGATGATCTGAGAATCCTGTTGATCTGTAAATCCTGTGATTGTATGAATTCTGCACTATCAAGGCAGGATGAGAGGTGCTTGTATTGGGTTTACATGGCACAGGTTTGGTAGCAGGGGGACTGAGGGGTGGCCTCTGTGAGCAGAGCCCAGCAGCTGCCCCATGTCAGATAAGAGCCAGCTCCAGCCGGCTCCAACAGGGACCCG
>VXAA01004119.1:0-61497 GCA_013399115.1 Anseranas semipalmata | reverse complement strand
TGGGTTTACATGGCAATGTTTTTAGGGGGGAGACATGANCCCCCTGCAGCCCATGGGTACCACATGGAGCAGATCTCCACGCTGCAGCCCATGGAAGAGCCCACATGGAGCAGGTGGATGTGGCCTGAAGGAGGCTGCGGCCCATGGGAGCCCCCACAGGAGCAGGCCCCGGGTGGGAGCTGCCGCCCGTGGGGGAGCCATGTTGGAGCAGTTTGGTCCTGGGGGATGGACCCCGTGGTACAGACCCATATTGGAGCAGTTCTTGAAGAGCTGCAGCCTGTGGGAAGCCCATGCAGGATCAGCTCAGGAAAGACGGCATCCTGTGGGAGGGAGCAGGGGCAGAGAGTGAGGAGGAAGAAGCAGCAGAGACAAAGCATTATGGACTGACTGCAAACCCCATTCCCCATTCCCTTGTGCTGTTCGGAGGATGGAGGTAGAAGATGGTGGATGAAGGAGAAGGTGTTTTAGTTTGCTCTGTGTTTCTCACTGCTCTAGTCTGTTAGTAGTTGGCAATAAATTATGTTAATCTCCCTGTGCTGAGTTTGTTTTGCCCATGATAGCAATTGGTGAGTGATCTCCCTGTCCTTGTCTCAACCTACAAGCCTTTTTTTCATGCTATTTTCTCCCCCTGTCCTTTTGAGGAGAGAGAGTGAGAGAGCAGCATGGTGGAGCTGAGCTAACTACTGGTGTGAAACCACCACACCCATGTTCCTTCACTACCTCTGCAAAAGGGAGGCATAATTTGGCACTGAAATAGCAGTAACTTCTTTAATGTAGATCTCTTAATGGTAGCAATCAGGAGTAAAAATTCATGCAGTATGTGATCTAGTCGTATGAGTATCTGAATTCAGTGATTTGATTTGGGGCTGGAATACAAAGTTGAATTTAAGATACATAATGTCTGTCTTTGTCTCTTACAGTTTAAAACAAAATCCTTAGGGAATGCTGAAACATCTCTTAATAGTGCTGAAGGCTGAGTGTTAACCTATAGGAGCAGAGCATGCCTCTCCCCACATGTATTATTTCCACACTTCTGGGGTTTTGTGTCCTTATTCAACCTTAATGAGCAAGACAGAAAGTTGTCTGGAGTTTCTTTCCTCTTATGATCATGTAGGGTTAGAATAACCTAGAATTTGTGCAAATAACCAGAAGAATTCATGCCTGAAAGAATTTGCCATCAGAGACGACTGTTCTATTAAAACATGAATTTGTGTTTAGGTTAGAAACCGGTTCCACCAAAGTCAAGACTCCTCACTATGCATCAAATTAACCTCATGCAGAAGTCCTTGAAAGATACAGACCTAGATAGACCGGGCAGGCCAAGAAATAGAAAAAAATGGGTACTGCAAACATGACAGCCTAAGAACCATCTTGTATTAAGGTCATCCCACTTTATGATGGGGTGAATAAAGGATGTACAATATGTAAAAAAGAGAGAAAAATGTTTAAAATCACAGAATCACAGAATGAGGTTGAGGTTGGAAGAGGCGCCTGGAGGCCATCTGCTCCAACCCCCCTGCTCAAGCAGGGCCACCCAGAGCAGGCTGCCCAGGACCACATCCAGACAGCTTTTGAAGATCTCCAAGGAGGGAGTGTCCACGACCTCTTTGGGTAACCTGTGCTAGTGCTCAGTCACCTGCACAGTAAAGAAGAGTCACCTGCCAACAATTTTTAGTGATACACATTTGTTCTCCATATTTAGGGGGTTGTTTTTAATAATAATGAAGTACAATTATCCCTTTAACAAGGGATGATTTCTAGATGATTAGATTGATAATCTAGTTCCTGGATTCAAGCAGCTATTTCATGAAAGCAGATTCATGGTAACTGCATGTGTAAATTTAGGCCCTGATAAATTCCAGATAATACTGCATGCAGATTTGTAATTGATCATGAGCCTGAGCCCTAATATTCAAAACTCATTTTGTAGGACACAGCCCTTGCAGTATCTTATAAGACCTGTAATACTATTATATGGTCAAGAGAGATCATAATTATTTTTTAACCTTCTCACACAGTAACAATTTTTTTAATTAGTTCTTGTTTGTAGCTAACTGCAACTGTATGTAGAATAACATACAGACTAATTTAAAACATGCAATGGTAGAAAATCCACCACAACAACTTGTAAGTCCTTTGAAGTTTTCAAATGTTTGTCCTCTTTGTCAAGTGTCGTTTAATAGTATGTTGCACATTGTTGAATTCAGAAGGGACAAAGAAAGAGTGTAAAAAACAGAGCTGATTTTTTCTGACGCTAGTAAGAACTTAGATTCATCTACTGCCAGCTGCAGAGAATGGGATTACTTCTGGATAAGCAGGCAATAGCTCTTCAGTGTGATTGGCTTTGAAAATGCATGTGTTTTATACATCTGGTTGTCAGCTGAAATTTAATCTATTTCTCTTTCTTTTGTGTAGATGTTTAAAAAAAAATACAATACAAACTGTGGACTTTTTCACTCTTCTTTCTTTTTTCTCAAGATTGGCTGTTTGCTGTAAACATTATAAATTTAGGTGGAAAGCCCAGAGAGAGCTGTATGTGGAATGAATGCATTGTATGCATTTATTACATGATGAATAGTTGTCTGTCTTGGGAGAAGAGAGGTACAAGTACAATTGGCACTAATTGCTGCATTTTTTGACATTCTCAGTAAAGAGACTAAAGATCTGAATGAACTACTATCTTCCTCATCGAGGTTCTGTTTCTAGACAGTATATGTTTATAGAAAATAACAGAAAAGCCATGTTTTTTTTCAAATCACAGCCTAGTCACAGTACCATTTGAATCAGGGGTACTTCTAGAACAGATGAAGGAATTTTCATGTGCTGAGCTTTATGAAGTGCTTCCAAAACAGGAAAAGTAAAATTCCTTAATTTTCTTATGGCAGAATTGTTCTGAGAAATCTCTAACGGGAATTTATCACCCACATTTCATCTTTATAAACGCTTGCTCAGTAGGAATTTTTTTCCTATAAGGCCTTTTTACAGAAGATCTGTAGGAAATCCTGCACTCAGACAACAGTTTGAGGGATCCCATTCTGAAGAAGTGAGGTACTTAAAATTAAATGCCTAGTTAAAATTAAATTCCTATTGTTAGGAATTAATCAGTCCACTTCCAAAATATGCAGATACTTTCAAATCATGGTTAGGGCTTTTTTTCAAACACTAGGTTATAAGGCACAAAGCAGAATGTAGACACGTCATCTCTTGTACAACAAATACCACAACACTTCTCCCCCATCCTGGTTATCAGACAACACCAAGGGAAGGAACAGACACTTTTCCTACTGTTCCCATCCAGCTTTTGAAGAGAGGTAACTCAGAAAATTATTTTCTTTCAGTGGAATGGAAAATAGAAAAAGAGGAGATAGTGGAAGCATTTTGCACTGTTAATATGAAACCAATAACACTACCAAGATGAACGTAATTTTGTAACTGTCATTCTTGTGCAGGCCAGGTATTCAGGAATTGCACTTACATGAAAAGTGTGGGAGGACTGCATACACTTAATAATTATTTAAACTTTAAACTAAAGGAAGGAACTGGACAATATATCTGGACAATATATCTGGACAATATATTATATCCGGGCATGAAATCTTACTGTGGATCAGCACTATTTACTTCAAACTCACTGTTTTTGTTTGTTTTTGTTATTGTTGTTGTTTGTTTGTTTGTTTACCCAAACAGTAGTCACTGATCTAGGAGTTACTAAATCAATTTTTGGAGAGGTCTGGGTTGACACAGTACTATCCCTTCGTATTTCTCAGGTATCAGCGTTGTCTCTTAGCCCACCAATCTCTATGGGCTGCTGTAAATATGCACAGCTGACTCTGGCAGGCTAGCAGGCACATGAAATGATTTCGTAAACAAGAGCTAGCTTCCAACTCACAGGAACACCTCTGAAAATTATTGGGACAGTTTTTCATCCTTAGTATGTCTATTGCAGGCTTTCTTTATCTTCACAGCTTTCCTGATCCTTATGAAGGAGCTTTAATTCAATATCTTTCACTTGATAAATGTATTGAAAAATGCAATAACATTGAAGTTTGATATTTTGAGTTCTATAATGCTGTTCAAATCAGTTGACCTGTAGTTGCCCATTGCTGTTCTGCCTGTGTTGCTTTTACTACTTTCATATTACAGTAACAATTTAAATCCTTCTTAATATTACATTCTTAGTGTGTTAGGCCTTGTACAAATATTCAGAGAATTTCTGATGGCTGATCCCTGTGATTCCACATTTGAAATCAGCTTAATTTTTTCACTAGCAAGTGAAATCTGAGATTTGTCCATCTACCTAACATGCTATTTACTGTTGTGCCAGAAGAGAAAGATGGGAGGGCAAAGAGAAATGTACATTTAAAAAGCCTAACCACGGAAAGACAGCCAGTACTCCTATGCTAACTCTTACTTCAGAATCAGCCCCACAGCTTTCTGCAGCAATTTAATGTTCATCTTCTTGATAAAGAGATGTTCTTCTTTGGAGGTTGACAAGCCACGATCACAATAGCAATCAGCAAGTGCCCTTGCTCCAGAAGTTATTGCTCTCAACCAGTATCTACATACCCTGGCTTTCCAAAATAGCTTGATGCTTTAAACCTTGACATTCTCTTAAGAGGCCCCATCAAGCACTGCCAAAGATACTAATTTAGGTTTTATCTCCTCTTATCTTTCTGTTTAAAAGCAAATGTAACACACCAAACCGCAAGACGTGTAAAACAGTGCTAACTATGCTGGCTAATTGGCTAGGCTGAGTAAGGAGGAAGAGTATTAGGGAGGCAGAAGAAATAAGACAGTATTACCTAGAGGTTTTTCTAAAACAATTTTTCTTTGCAATATAAAATTCTGAAACATTTAAAAAAGGACATGTTTTCCCTTTCATTCATGTGTTCTCACTACAGTATGTAATTATCCTTTCTGAGTATAAAGGGGACCATCCTTTCTCTTCCCTGTTCCAGGTGTTGTGTTGAGGGGAAATGTATGACCCTAAGGATAAAGGTTACTACTGTGAATAGTGATGGGAAGAGAGGAGGATTTTTTCCTTAATTCTACACTGTTTTTACCTTTGATAATTTCACTACAGTGTTGTGTAAAGAGAGCTAAAATGTTGTGTAAAGATAGCTGCATCACCAGAGCTGATGGTGGAAGAAAAGGAAGATATCCTCCAGAGAGGTTGTAGCATCCCCATCCACTGACATTTTCAAGTCTCAGCTAGGCAAAGCCACAGCCCACCTGGTCTAGCCCCGGATATCGTTCCACTTTGGACAGGAGGCTGGACCAGAAATCTTCTAGAAGTGCCTTCCAGCTCTTTGAATAGGCAGAGAAGGCATGTGAGCTGTTGGACACGTGGCAGCATGCAGTGAAACTTTCAGCCTCTGACTCCCCTCAGTAAGATCAGGAGAATGGCCCGTCCCAGGTCATGAAGTTTGTTTAGAGGAGAGGCAGTGCAGAAAGAGTCACATCAGAGAGGAGCATTGCTGACTCAGAGTGAATTGAGGCTCATACTTTCTTCTCATATTTGATACATGTTTTTAAAAGTTATTAAGCTTCAGGCTAGGTGACATTGTCATTAGTGATGTTCTGTCAATGTCTTTGCTTATGGCCGGAATGATAAAACACAGCTTGCCTTATTGCACTGTTCAGCTATATATTAGCGTGCTGTAGTGTACCCCTCATTTGAAATAAAACAAGATCAGAATATGTCTTTATACTAAGCAAAATTTCAGCTAGAAAGATAAATCATCTCATAGTTTGTTTTCTACAAATTTAGCTTAATCTGAGAGTCCAGGCAGATCAAACCTCATTTACAGACCACTTTGCACCTACATTACTACAATGCCGTTACAGACCTTAATTTCAAAAGAAGCAGGACTGTGTTTATAGTATTCAGGCTCATATTCAATAGCTTCTGCTTATCCAAACTGCTGTTGACTTTAAGAATGAGGGGGTTGATTTTGGCTGTTTTGGTTTGTATTTTTTTGCCTTAGTTCCAACTATAAGCTGCAGTTCAAAAGCAATCTGCAGTTATTCATTGAGTTTGGGGATTTTTTTATCTCAGGGTCAGGCTGAATTCTTATAATTTTTATCATTCTTCAGGCCACAATGCAGGTCTGCTGACATCAGCCACACGCTTTCCCATTGGCGCACACACATAGTTGTAACAGGATGAAACAATTTTGCTGCCGATGTATGCCAAAAAATAAATAGGAATTAGGTTATAGACTGTCTTGCCACTACTGTGCTCAGAGATTTATGGCTATCACTTTTAATTAATTACTTTTAATTTTAAAGTCTTCAGCTTTAATTCTGAATTCATGTAAAGATCAGTCTTGTTCAATAAAAATAATTTCTTCACAGTCACATGTTAGAGTAGAATTAAAAGCTGAAGTATGTGCCTTAAATTTGAAGTAGAAAAATCAGAGTAGACCTGTCATGCATGGCCAGCAACTAGTAGTTTATATTGCCATTGTAGTGATTCTGTAGCTAATACTAAAACATCTTTTTAATTTAAGAAGTATACACCTGTTTCCAACAAATACAGAGTTACAGATTTTTTTTTTCTTTCTTTCTTTTCAGTTGACCCTTAATGCCTTAAACAACCAAAAAAAAAAAAAATTCTGAACTCACTTGGATCTTGCAGCCCTGGTAAGGTTGGGAGGTTGAAACAGCTGTTGTCTCATAGTACTTTTGTCAAATATTTTCATAGCCAGACAGATAGTACTAGAAAGTACCTGTAAGTCACAGCAAATTAGAAATTTTATCAAAACAATCATTTGCCACAAAGTACCTACTAGTTATGGCCTCTTTTATTCTCTTGCCACCTAAATCAAGGGACAGAAACTACAGATGGGTTCTCAGAAACACTGTGAACAACAAGTAGTCAAAATGAAAAATTACCAATTTTCAGACTGCATTTTTTCTATGAACTATTTGTTGACTACCTGAAAGTAGTGAACACCCTTCACAGAAATTAGGATCAATACATACAGGAGGAAAAATGAAGCATTTCTCAAGTAATATAATTCTTCCTGCAGAGCTATGCCTTTTGGTGGTAAATGAGGATATGCAAATTATATCTTCTGAGGCAGTGAAATTAGTGAAACAAAACTATAGGTTGTTAGTGCACCTTATATAGCAGTATTGTGCCAAAGTTTTCAAATTTCTTTAGTAGAGATGAGAGTACCTCAGAGGTATTGAATAGGGCTTTGTTTCCTTGCAAAACTAATCTTTTTATACGCATACACACACACACACAGATTAATCACGATTACACTTTAAATCTAGAATCAAATACCATTTGGTTTCAAGCAGACCTTGTCTAGATGTCAGTAGTTAGGTGTATTTCATGTTCTGGCTGATATTTTATAGGCTATAAAACTGTCTTGCTGTGTAGAGCATTCATAGAAAAATAACATTCCAGTCATGTAAGTCGTATAAGGGTGAGTAATGGTAATGTGGTTTTGCTGGAAGAAAGCAAAAATTGTGTGAGAGGAGTTTAGCAAGAAGCAAGAAGGAGGAGAGAGAGAAACTTTAACAGTTTCAATTCCTTCACAGTCTTGTGGTTTGGGAAGAGATGCTGGAGGCAATTCTGAGAACTAAATTGTTATGGTAGCTTAATTCAATAGACTATATAAAACCAAATTTAGTCTAAGACGCGTCTGTACTGTTAACTTCTAATGTACATTTCCCAGAGTGATAAAACACTTGAAATGAAACTTTCTATAAATGTTTACTAGCACAGACGCATACCAGTGCAAGAGCAGCCCTAATCTGACAGGGAGAACCACTCAGCTCAGGGACTGTGACCACATGATATAGGGACACATGCTACAGAAAATGACAACAATGGAAGCATAAAACTCCTTGACCCCTCTTTTTGCAAAGTGATTTTCTTAATATCTAAGGTGTTATGAAATTAACCTGTATGGAAAAAAAAATGGATGTACAAGTAATTGTATAAGAGTGAAGATAACTACTATATCCTACTTACAGGTGATGAGTATCTTTTTAACTGTGAGTCTCATTTTTAATTTTTATTTACATACAATCAATTTTGCCAAGGTTGATAAGACTAAACAAGTATTTTTAAATGTTCTACTCAAACAGGATTAGAATATATTCTACATTCTCATGTTATGGCTGTTGAATGTGATGTCTTGTGCCCAAACATTAGCATTATGTTCTTAACAGACAATAAAAATGAGTTAATGAAACTTGCCTACTGCTGCAGGCAAGTTGTCAAAAGTGCAACTGTTTCCTTGGAACTTAAGACAGTCACACAAAGCAGTCTCCAGAAGAGGTCCTTTAACATCCAAGGAGTGGAAGGGAGAAGATGGAGAGATGTTCACATAAAATACACACTGAACTCCCCAAATGTATTTGTTTTTTAATATAAGAGTCAGACTGTAAATCATTAAGTAGACTTCAGTTATGCTACCAAAATATGTGAGAAAGACATGATTTACAAATGGTGACTATTTTAAGGAGCTTAGTGTTGGGAAAAACAGGTTAAATCTGAAGCCAGATACGTAACCTGATTAAATTCAACATCAGATAAGTTCATCAAAAATTCTTGAATGAGGAAGAAAGGAAATAATTAATATCCTATATTGTCAGGTGCCCTTATGGTAAATCCTAGAGCAGAACAAGCCCTTACAGTGTGGAAGTAACCAGAAAGAAATGAACCAGAGTAAAGCAGTACACAGACTGTGCTGTCTTCCCTAAATACCCGGAAGGCAGAAGCACAACTGTATTAGGAAACTTGAGAAAGATCCCTCCCTAAGCTGAGAAGACATTCCAGTTCAGATGTTTTATCTCAAAAAAGACAGACACGGAACCTCTGTTCTTGCCCATCGCAGACAGCCCAACTCAACTGTAGAGGTGGGAAATGTGTCTAAGCTCTCTGAGGCCTGCCAAGCCTAAGGCAAGTTGCAGAGGCCAAGGGGCCAGCCTTGCAAGTCAGCTGACACTAGAACATGCAAAAGAAATCATTATGGAGCTTCTCTAAAGGGAATAGGGTCTTTTGGCTACCATCAAGACGTACATCTCTGCAAATTAGAAAAAATATAGAGAAAGTTTTCAACTAAATGAGTCATACTGTAGTTATGTCTGTGTGACAAGAAATCAGGAGCACTACCACATGTCCAAAGTTGTATAGGAAAACAGCAATACCAATACCATGAGAAGTCACCAGGCTGTTTTGCCACACATTAGACCGAGATGAATCATCTGGGCCAAAAAAAAAAAAAAAAGCTCTTTCCCTTATGAGAAGGAATATAATGGAAAAAAATCCATATGTGTATTTAAGGTAAATAGTTATATCTGATCCCTTCTTTTCAACAACTTTATTATGGATTTACTGTGAGGCAGTTTACAGTGGTGACATTTGAATTCTCTTCTGTAACTCAAAAGGTCTTTACACTGTTATTTTAGAAATTCCTTAGTTTTTGACTTTTTTATTCCCTTATAGAAAATAAATCTTTCTTTCTTTACTGGGTATATAGAAAGTGAACAGACATGCCTTTCCAGAACACTAAAGTATGAAGAGGCACAGATTTGTCAGAAACCAAAGGGGAGATGTAGTCAACATGCTAGATCGTCCTGCACCATGTTAGCACTGGTCTAGAGGATACACAACCGGCTGTGTGATGCACAGCCATCCTTCCATTCATCTCTGCCAAGGCTGGAATTGAGTTTAATCCTGGACCCAGGTAGAGAAGAACCTGCTTTTTAGCATATGCACTTCTCATGTCCATTTACAATGGAAATTATGGCACAGTGGGTCAGGAGTACAAGAATGTTTTCTCAGATTCACAGTATCTGATATTTCCATTTACTTTGTAACTTCATTTGCAAAGTGCACTCTTGGAAAAATAGGCAGCAAAAATAGGCAGTATGTCTTGTCTTCACAAGTCGTACTCAGGACACTGACTGTTATTTCTCCATTTTGCTGGTTTAAACCTTGAGTTATTCAATCAAAAAATAAATAAATAAACTACATCTGTAAACTTATTTTAAATGAGAACAGAATTAAATTTAATTTAAGCCTTTTCTACAGTTTGAAAAGGGGAGGAGAGAGAAAATCATGTTACAATTTTCTAGGAATATTTTTTTTCTTTAGATAAACTCTGACATTCTCACAACGTAATTGATTAATCTTTTGTGAACTGTGCCTTTCTGTTTCATTCACTGCTTCTAAGACTGCTTCTCTGGAGAGTACATAAAGTTTCCAGAGATCTGTTTTTGTAATTTTAAGTGGTTAGTCTTTCAGCTCCAGTGCTACCAGTGTGATTTTAATTTATCAATCTGCTGTTCAGTGAAATGCTGTAGAAACACCTCAAAGCCTAAACCCATCACTTATTCCTACACCTGTCAATGACAGTCTTCTGTACTTGTCAAACCAAGTTAAATGACACTCCTGCAATGTATACAATATTGCTAATAAATTGGATAATCAATCACATGTGCATGGTTTGACAGCAGTACCTTGAATACACTGAATTTAAAACACATTTTTAAGAAGCAGGACTCATTATTCTTGTACTAGGAAAAAAAAAAAATACCATATGGGCATCAAGAATTTCCCAGTCAATCTATACAATTAAAGGACACCTTGGGAAATGGTTAGGCCACTTGACACTGGAAAGCTGTTTCATTACCTTAGTATAGTATGTTCCCACGAGAAACACAAGTAATTGGAGATTACTTTAGATGACAGAAAATAGTTTAACAACAGGAGCAGAAAGGACAGAGAGACCTTAAGTAGATTTAATCATGTTTCTTTCTGTAGAAAAGCTACAATGCAGTATTTTGTTTCCAAAAAACATCAGGCTAACAATGTTAAGTATGGCCTGTCCTTGCAGCCACAGCTAGTTTTTGTTAGGAGTAATACTTAACACTTAGCAGTACAGAAAACTGGGCTAAATTTCACCTTGAACTCCCTGTAATCACTCATGCTATTTGGCTGCCATAAATCACTCCCAGACCAGATGATCTCCAGAGTATGTATATTAATCTTGATGTCTTCACTATCCTGTACTTCACAAGCTTTGCTTAATCCTCTACAGGGAGGTAAATTAAGTGACTAAATTACCTGATTGTGTATAGGCAATTTTGAATATTTGCCCAAGTTTTGCCTCAAGTTCAGGTTGGAGAGTAAGTTCAGCAGTTTCCCCAAAATACATTTCATTGGGAAAATAGTCTGGTGGAGAAAGGATGAGCATAAAGAAGGGATGTATCTGAAGATGAAAAAAATACAGCCTAATCATATTGCAGATAAATTCTGCCTAGTGCCTCCAGAAAGATACTCTGATGGCTGCAGGAAATGGAGTACTGCATGTCAGCCAAACTTGTTTATGTATACATGCCTTGCTTGGTCAAAACATACCTCTTTGGACTAAGATTTCCCAAAAGTTTTCAATTTTGCAGAAAAAAACTTTCAATTTACAGTACTATACTCCTTTCTATTCTTTTTAATATCTCATTCCACACTTTCCCACCTCAGAAAAATAAACAAACAAGCAAACAAAAACAAATACTATCTTGTACTTATTAATTGAATGAACACAGAATCAGAATAATACTTTATTAACTTATGTTTACAAAAAAATATTTTGAAAATAGATCAGTAATTGAAATATGTAAATAGTAGGTTATGTCCAATCGTTTGGCATTTGGGGTCAAGTGGTTAGTGGCTAAGGGGGTACTTTTTTGTTTTAACCACACCTATTTGCCATCATAACTGCAGTATGGAAATGAATGTAAAATACTTTTCTGTAATTACTTGTCCTCCTCTGGCTCTCTTTTTTTTTTTTTTTGGTCTAAACCTACAAGAATATATTAGCTGAAGGAATCAATGACAAAATTTGTCTTTTGACAATAAGTGTGTCAGCAACAAGCAGACTCTGGAGACTGTTGTTTTTCTCTGCAGAATATGCAGCCTGAACTGCAAAACACGAGTGTCCTTTCACTTCTACCAACATCTTCAGACTTAACTAAAATTGGATCATTTCTAAATTAAAGATGGAATTCAGCCCACACATTCCTCTAGCTTTGGAAACTGGTAGTGAGTTTATCAATTAACATGTTAATTAGCACCAATTTAATTCTTGTCTTTGGGGAATGTGGGTAACTATCCGCTGAAAAGTGACCTGAAGTCTCTGCTTTTTTTCAATAGCTCGTGGAATTCATTGCCATCTGATTGATTTTGTAACAGGGAAACTTTCCATCTCCCGTTGCTTATTCCCCAAATCATCTAGTTCCCCACAACCTTTTTCTTTTTCTTTTTTTTTTTTTTTTTAATATCATGTCTATTTAGACTGATTCTGTTTTGCACGCAACCGGAGCAATTTCTAGCACTCTTTTTACATGACAAGAGAAATGATTTTACAAGTGACTGGAATACTGGTTTGAACCATTACATTGATATGTGCCTCCTAAAAAGAATTTGATGGAAGGAATATTGCTTTTGTATTTAATATTTTTATCCAGCCCTGACAACAGAGAAGCAATTGACAGCGTAAATGGTGATAGTGCTGTCAATTGAATTAAGATACATTATACCTGGTTTGTCAACATTTATGATTTACAGATACATCCCTGTACCTGTGGAAAGAAAAAGTGATATTAGCTAAGGGTGACTCACATGTAAGACAAAAAATCTTGTTGCCATGAAAATAACAAAAGCTATTTCTGCTCTGTTCTGCATTAACTCTTCAAAAATCAAAATAACTCCATCGAAGTCAGTTACACTAATGAGTGTTTGGAGCAAAGTAAATTAAACAGGATGTGACCATTAATTTATAAAAATCTTTTGTGGGCATACAACAGAGAATGGAAGGCTAGAAGAATGCACAGAATGCACAGAAAGAAGACTATACTGTGACAATATGTTCTCAATATACAATATCATCAGATAAATAAAGACATAACATATAGATTCTTATTTCAAAGATGCAGAAGCATAATTTTGCATTTGCCTAATTGACACACATGCAACTGCAGATGTGCATAGGAAATTTGAATGTGTGCAGCACTATAGCTCTGAAAATCTGGTCTTTGGGGAATGCTTTATTCTTTGGGCATACAGAATTTAAAGCAGGATAATAGTTAAGTGAGATAAAGCTAAAAGAGACAACTTGTACAAGATTGTCTTGTCGATACTGGGTCAGAAAAAGGAACTATGACTTTTGTTTAACAGAAACACATTTTATTGATGAGTTCTCTTTGCCTCAGTGTGAGCATTAGGGTGCCTTAGGGTCTTCTGCATTAATAGCAGCATCATGCACACAGGTCTGTTGTTAAAGCTGCAGAGGTGACATATGTTTGTGGGTAAGTAATCTGCCTGTTTACGGTGCCATTATGAAACTGCTGACTCCACCAGTTCACAGACTCGTTTAAACCTGTCTCTGCTTCCGACTTGCTGGGTGTTTGGTATTCTACACTGCACGAGAGATTTCCCGCAGCCTCCATAACACAGGTTGGTGGGTTGCTAAGGAATAACTCTCAAGAGGTTAAGAGCCCTGCAGTCACCTTGATCTCGGTGCCAGTGATTATCTCGGCTAATTTTCTGCTTTATGTTTTATACCACAGCACTGACCAAAGCTTGTGTCTGTCCCTTGGCATGCATAAGTGTGAATAATTATGGCTGTAGATAGAGAGATGTACTAGTTGCTTTCACAGTGTAATCTCTTCAGCATATTATTACAAGTGAAGCATCATCATTCAACTTAAAAAAAAAAAAAAAGGAATAAAAAAGAAATTGAGATTGGTTTGAAAAGTGGAAGAGATTTTTTTCTTCTAGGTCATCCATTTGGGGTTCTTTTCTTTGTCTCTGGTTCAAAGACTTTACAGTACACGTGCAAGACAACTGCTTCACAATGAAAAGCACTAGGAATTGCCTTTATAAAACCCCAGACCTCTAAAGATCTCACATGATGTCTTGCATCTGTGGGCTGTTAACCCAGCAGATGCAGCAAAGGACACTTAACCTCAGTTAACGCTGCTGCTGCACTGCCAGTGCTGCCACAGCTGCAGGTAAAGTTTCAGAGAGGGAGAAACAGATGCAGACCATGAGTGTAAAGAAGGATCCACAAGATTTTCCAAAGCTTTAGACCAAGCCTCCCTTACTTGTCTTGTTCCGTAAGGATCAACACTTGCACATAAGGTCCTACAGTGTTATTCTCCTTCCATTATTTTAATAGGTAGCATGGAAGGACAAACGTCTTATCTCCATGACCAAAGCTTGAATTCAGCCACCTTTCTTTAAGAGTACCAACTAATGAGAAAGGTAAAAAAGAAGTGAGCCCCTTGCTCTGTTGAGAGCTTGCAGTAGCCTATTCACCTCTGCCACCTCGAGGGTGAAGTAGCTGGTGCCACATCTTTGCCAGTGGTCCCAGATAAGGAGTCACCTTGTGTACAGAACTGGTTCTTTCCTGCTCCACATGAACAGCGCTTCCACACAGAAATGCCTTTTTGCCAATACAGAGAGATCCTGAATGGCCTGTGGGGAAAGCAGAAATTCCCTTCCCACCTCCAGCCAGTGTCCCCAGCACCCATGCTGTGGGACATGGAATTTAATTAGCAGGGATGCCCTTGAATTGTGAAGAAAATTTCACTTACAGTAAGCTCATACTAGAAAAGGAAGCAAATCAGCTCATGTTAGCTTGTCAATTGTGCTAGCAGGTCACAGTTAAAAGCCACAATATGTTTGCATTTCATATCAAAGCCATGGGCTCACTAATTTTTTGGCAGAAAGATGGATAGGGTGAACAAATTGGATAATGTTTGCTGCAGCTGAAGCCATGGGTATGCTCATTTCGGAGATTTACTGTCATGCAACATTCAGAAAACCTGCAGTTGCTTCTTATCTCAGTAGCAGTGGATGCTACAGAAATAAACCATGCAAAAATGCAAAGCACCTTAACTTTAAAGTTAGAAGCAACATCTGTATTACAGTCATTTAGATACCTTCTGCTGTAAAACACTTAATGAAAACTGCTGGGGTTTCTCCAGATGAAACATAAAAACATAAGGGTAATCCCCCTCTTCCACATTTGGTGCAGCCTTTAAAAGTTTTTATCAGATAATGAATGTTAATAAGCAACTTGTCACTGGGCAACCATAATAACATTATCAGATGCTTGTGAAGCAATGAAATATTTTTAAAAGGTAACATATAGGCAACCCATGGAAGTTTGCGAGAATTCATGGATTATATTGCCATGTGATAATCATATTCCAAAATGTGCTACTTTTTTCTGGTCCCACAGATAATATTAGACCAACTTCATTAATATGTAGCTACCACCATTCATCTCCCTTTATTTTCAGTGAATGTTTTCTTCTCTACTTTGCCCTTCCTTCCTCTGTCCTTTCTATCTTTCTGCTTTCTTATATGAATTTTGTCCTTTTTTTGTGTTACTTTCTTCCTTCATGCCTCACATCCCTTATTGAGGCAAGTGAAAAACTTATAGTTTCTGTACCTAGTCCTTCATCAGGCAAACTACAAATCCCTTGTAACTTTCCAGTGCAGACCATTTATTATTTTTGGATCTCTTTTTGGATGTGTGAGATAGACTTCATTGCTATTTCTTCACCATAAAGGAAGAAAGTGGCTAATGGAATGCAAACATAGGAAGAACAATGTAGGATTGACTGCAACTGACAACTCAAAAAATAGTTTTCCTCTTGACCTTTGCAATTTCCTACCCATATTTGTTTCTCTTGAAGGTGCCTTTCTTTTCCCAGATTGGTATGTATATTCCCTTTGGAATCTGAGAGGAAAGGTGTCTCTAACATTTTTTTGCCTGCATCATTCATTACCTTAACTTTTTTTCTTTTCTTTTTATGATTGTTTAAATCCTCACAGATGAAAGATTTGGTGAACTCAAGGATCAGCAGTCCAACCCTCCTAATGTTTTCATGAATCAAATTCATTGTCTAATCTCTGTCCTCACCTATTCACTCATTTACCAATCTTTCATGTATTTAACACTTTTCCTAGACCGCTGTTTATGCTATGTTAACCCAGCAAAGAAGAGGGCTTCGGTATTAGCGTGCTCACTTCATTTGATCACTGAGAGAATTACACTATAGTGATCCTCTAATTACAGAGCTGTGTGCTGTATTAAATCCTTTCTATACGTGCTGTCAACTGTTTTCACTGTTCTGCTTGCCCCAGACTTCACATTTCCAAACTTACTACAGAGCGATAGATGACAACTACATTAGCAAACATAATGTACAGTATATGGTTGAGGAAAAGAAGTGAAAGGACTTTGAAAAATGGCTTGGAATGTGAGAGTAAGCCAGTATTACCACAAATGTTTTAATCAATGTGTATTTTTCTATAAGCCAGTTCATTCTTGTTTTTCTGTGTTTTTCCACAGTGGTTATGTCTTTGATTATGATTACTACAGAGATGATTTCTACAATCGGTATGTGTAGTTATATTTTTGTAAATCCTACACCATTTCTACTGTTTGTTTATAATGTAATCACATCATTTGGTTAGGTAGGCCTGTTTTGATTTTACATGTTATTCATTTCATCATTTCTATTGTGTATCAGAAGACTATCTGAATATATCACAAACAGAGAAGATTACCACCCAAGTCTGCTCATTAAACAGTTCTTTTGGTATTAGCCTTCTCTGAGAGCTTCTGGGGCATTTTCTGTGCTGAAAAATTTAATGGTAGTTTAATTGCTCAGTGTTTCTTCCTACAGATTTCTTCCAGGCCTACTTTCTCTGGAGCATATAACAGCTGTAAAATTCTTCAGTATTGATGCTCATGTCTTTTTCTTTCATCCATGTGTATGAAGAGATGTAGACTGTCTCCTGAAATACGTGTTTTCTCTAGCATCTTCCAAGAATATTTAGAAGTCTAGAAGGACCTTGAGGGAAATCAGACCACAAGTTGAACAGCATGTATATTTCCATAGTAGGAAAAGGAGTGTGGATACCTGAGCAATTGGAGACTTCTGCTTTGAGTACGTTCACACAGCCTAGCTCAGCATTGTGGAAATTTTAAGGTATTCATTCAAATGTAGCAGAATCATCAAAACGCAGGGTTAACATGGATGGCTACAGATAACAGTTAACTGATCTAGCATTGTTGTGCCTCTGCATTACAGTAGCCTGGTTTAGCATAGGCCAAATGAATCAGAGGAGAGCACAGCATTGCTCCACCAACCTTTAATCTGAGATTCCTTTTACCTATAGCAGCAGACAACAGCAGAGGAGTAGTTTACACCCTGAAATTATGTTGTCATGCCCTATGTACCTTTCCGCTTAGCAACATTGTAGAAAAAGTATAGAAACAATGTTTTTGGTTTGGTTTTGTTTTGTTTTGTTTTGTTTTTCTGGGGATTGATTTAATTCAAGCCACTTGATTCGTTTCCTCCTACAAATGGCCATGCACACCTTGGACAGAACTAAACAGAGTGAGCTATAAACACATGAAGTAAAAGCCATCAACTCAGTTTAATCCTGCTGAGTCCAGACTTGACACTAGGAGTAGCTCCTCTCCCAAAAGAAGTTAAGTTCCACAGGCTTATGTTTACTTTCCCCAAGGTTGCTGCTCTGAATTTCATCAGTGGATTTGCATGTATTTCACAGAGTGCTGTTTGTGATCTATGCTCCCTGAGCATGAAAGTTGCAAGTCTTTAGGTTTTTCCCTAATTCTGTATACTATGGGTAACACAAATGAACTAGAATGGTTACACTTTCACAACAAAAGAAATACTTGTGGGAGATTAAAAGCTGTTTCTGTGATACTTGGTGTCTAGGTTGGTGATTGCCTTACTATGGAAAACCACTGACAGTGAAAAGTGTCCATAAATCTATCCAATAATATAATTCTCTGATTTAGAAATCTTTCAGGATTAAGACAGCACCATTTTAATGGTAGAAAACCCAAGTATAAAGTTGGCCTCATAGGGCTGGAAATGCTGATCTGTTGATATAAAAAGTTTAGGAGGTTACAGGTCTCTGTTAGATCCAAGGTAATGGACATTGAAGATGAGAAGCTTTATCATAGAATCATAGAATCATAAAATGGCCTGGGTTGAAAAGGACTTTAAAGATCATCTAGTTTCAACCCCCCTGCTCTGGGCAGGGTTGCCAACCACTAGAGCAGGCTGCCCAGCACCACATCCAGCCTGGCCTTGAATGCCTCCAGGGATGGGGCATCCACAACCTCTCTGGGCAACCTGTTCCAGTGCCTCACCACCCTCTGAGTGAAAAAATTCCTCCTAATATCCAACCTAAATCTCCCCCGTCTTAGTTTGAAACCATTCTTCCTTGTCCTATCACTATCGACATGTGTAAACAGGCGTTCTCCCTCCTGTTTATACGCTCCCTTCAAGTACTGGAAGGCTGCAATGAGGTCTCCCCGGAGCCTTCTCTTCTCCAAGCTAAACAAGCCCAGTTCCCTCAACCTTTCTTCATAGGAGAGGTGTTCCAGCCCTCTGATCATCTTAGTGGCCCTCCTCTGGACCCTTTCCAAGAGCTCCACATCCTTCTTGTGCTGGGGGCCCCAGGCCTGCACGCAGTATTCCAGGTGGGGTCTCACCAGAGCAGCGTAGAGGGGGACAATCACCTCCCTCTCCCTGCTGGCCACCCCTTTTTTAATGCAGCCCAGGACATAGTTAGCCTTCCGGGCCACAAATGCGTGTGACAGTCATGGAAGAGAAAAACCCATGGAGAGTTCAATGCACTATGACACAGACCAACATGCTTACAGGAAATATAAATGAAGAAATTTATTAATGATTGTTTGAATTTCTGAACTAGGTCTTGTTTTTTAATATTCATTAGTTTTCCAAACTCCCCTGAATTATTCAGGGTGAATACACCTCTCTTATCTTGACTACAGTAGTTATGGGGTCAGAAAAGGGTGGCAAAACTGGTTACTGTTGTGAAATAAAATCTGTATGAAGACAGACTGACAAGATCCAGACTGCACAATTTAGAAGGTGGGGGAGAAAAGGCATTTTGTATGCACATCAGTTGACAAAGCATAATTTTAGAACTGAATCACAGAATCACAGAGTGATAGAGTGGTTTGGGTTGGAAGGGCCCTTGAAGATCATCTAGTTCCAGTCCCCCTGCCATGGCACATCTCCTACTAGACCAGGTTGCTCAAAGCCTGTGGCATTGAACAATTCCAGGGAGGGGGCATCCACAACCCACCCTTTTTTTAGTTTAAAACTGTTACTCCTTATTGTGTCACTGCACTCCCTGATAAAGAGTCCCTCCCGTATTTTCTGTAGGCTCACCCCGCATCCCACCACCCCAGAATTTCTGTTAATCCTTTCTCATATTACAAGCACAAGGAGAGCAAGCAGTGTACTTCAAAACTGATAAAAGGAAGCATCTTTTTAAAGAAAGCATGTCACTGAAATATGTAGAACTTCATGCAACAAAATACCAAGACCAAAAGCTTTGCATAATTTCAAAATAAAAGTAAAAAAAACTAATATTAGATAACAGTCTTTAGCTTTTTCATATTTCAAAGAGGAAATATAGTTTCCCATTTCATTGCATTATCTAAATATGAGCTATTGAAAGCTAGGAAGAAAATGACATTTGGACAAATAATTGCATAATGATCTTTTGCATGATAACTTACAGTTCTTCTGAAATATTTTGTTCCAGTAATGTCAAATTGGGGACTGTGACCAACCTGCAGATGATCCAATATGATAAAGCATATGAGTGACAACAAACTGTAATATTTCTGCAACCCTCCCTCCCCCGGCAAAAAAAAAAAAAAAGAAAAAGTTGTAGTTAAACAATTCATACAGAATTGTTTAGTAATGCTCTCAATAGCTAGAAACTGCTTATTTAGTCAAAGTATTCAAGGCCATGAGCTTCAAGTTCAATGGGAGTGACAGGATTTTTATGACATATGCTGTAAGCAGCTATGGAAGAGGAGAGAGCTTATATTGTCTGCCAGATTGCGGTACAGACAACTGAAGGGATCCCAGGATTTAAACATTAAGTGTTTACTTGCCAGAAAATGAGCTAGAAGACTTAAGTTTGATTCTGCTTTCTGATCAGTATGCTGTTTGACAGTGTGGTCGACTGAAATACTGTTTATTGTGTGTCTGTTTTCAAATATGTTTCTATCATATCTATCCACCCAGCAGGGGGACAGTGGTTAGAAATGTGAAAATTAAACATGCAGTTATAAATTTGCATAATTACTGGTTGCAAGTATCATGTGAACAGAACGCAAGATATTTCCTGAGAATGTTGCTCGTCCCTCTGCTTCAGTCTTAGAACTGAAAACCTTCATTTTCTGAACTTTCTTCTCCTGATCTGTGGTGTTCAGAGCCCATAGATTTTATGTTCTAAATATACCTGTAGCTTTGATTACTTTTTCTGTTGCCTTCATTTTCTTCTGTGCTAGCGGTGTCCCCCAGGGGTCAGTACTGCGTCCAGTGTTGTTTAACTTATTCATCAACGACCTGGACGATGGAACGGAGTGCACCCTCAGCAAGTTTGCTGATGACACGAAGCTCGGAGGAGTGGCTGATACCCCAGAGGGCTGTGCTGCCATTCAGAGGGACCTGGACAGGCTGGAGGGTTGGGCCGAGAGGAACCTCATGAAGTTCAACAAGGGCAAGTGCAGGGTCCTGCACCTAGGGAGGAATAACCCCAAGCCCCAGTACAATCTGTGGGGTGTCCTGCTGGAGTGCAGCTCNGTTCTGGGCTCCCCAGTACAAGAGGGACATGGAGCTCCTGGAGCGAGTCCAGCGGAGGGCCACTAAGATGATTAGCGGACTGGAGCACCTGTCGTACGAGGACAGGCTGAAAGAACTGGGCCTGTTTAGCCTAGAAAAGAGAAGACTGAGGGGAGACCTCATTAATGTATATAAATATCTGAGGGGAGGATGTCAAGAGGATGGGGCCGGACTCTTTTCAGTTGTGCCCAGCGACAGGATGAGAGGCAATGGGCACAAACTGAAGCACAGGAAGTTCCGGCTGAATATGAGGGGGCACTTCTTTACTGTGAGGGTGACAGAGCACTGGCACAGGTTGCCCAGAGAGGCTGTAGAGTCTCCTTCTCTGGAGTATTCAAAACCCACCTGGATGCCATCCTGTGCAACATGCTCTAGGTGACCCTGCTTGGCAGGGGGGTTGGACTAGATGATCTCCAGAGGTCCCTTCCAACCTCAGCCATTCTGTGATTCTGTGATTCTGTGATTAATCAACTGCTGTTGATAACTGTGTTTTTAAGATTGGGGGTATTCTGCTTGGGAGCAGTAGTTGAATTTGGTTATAGAGTATCTTCTAGTGACTGTAGTGGTAATTCTCTGAATATATGTTTACTACAGTGGTTTTGGTTTGAACAAGACTAACTTTTTTTTTTATTAGCCATTAGTATTTCAGTGATTCTACATCACTTCATTATTCAATAAAGAGAAGACATGATGGGCCCTCATTTCTGTCGATTTTAAAGGATATACAGTTCCTTCAGTAGAAACTGCAGGATATTTCTTTATGGTGATGGTCAGCTTCAGAAAAGTTCATTTATTTTTCTGTCTGTAAGGATAGCAGATAGATAGAAAAGTAGAATCCAAGCTATGCATGTAATAAAGGAGCTGAAATGTCACTACAACAAAATGTACTGCTGTTAGTTGTGTACAATGAAATGATTTGGAAGTGGAAAGCAGGTGGAAAGCAAGTTATGGATTTTCCATGCTGCAAATAACAGAGTCCCATAAAGCACCCCTCATTTAAATGATGCAAAATCTGAGCTATGCACTGGGCTGTGACTAAAATCCGAAAATGGCACTTAATGTGCACAGGTCCTTAAAATCTAGTTTGACTACGTAGTTCAATCTAGTTTGACTGTGATATAAAGTGATTATGATTTTAAAGGGTAATTTTCTCAAAGATAACAAGAAAATTTAATTGACAGGACTTCCATGACATGAAATCACAGAAGGTTTTATGGAGTCCAGCTGACTTCATCTTTTCTAGGTTGTTTGATTACCATGGCCGTGTCCCCCCACCACCCCGTGCAGTGATACCACTGAAGCGTCCTCGTGTGGCTGTGACAACAACTCGCAGAGGCAAAGGAGTTTTCTCCATGAAAGGAGCATCACGATCCACCTCGAGTGGGGCTTCTTCCTCAGGATCCAAATGTGAGTTGCTTGTATGAGTTGGATTTTATTGAAACAATGATCATATTAACTTCTGCAAGCAGGCAGCTTCCACTGTATACCTCTTTTTTATTGATATCTTAGCCTCAGCATTTAGCTTGAAAAACTTGTTTGGTTACGAAAGGTGCCACACCTTTCCTGCAAGTCAAAGAGAACATTGGTGTAACTTTTGAAGGAAATTCTTTCAAAAGCATTTGACCCTTGGCCTCACTTCCTTGTCCTCAGAAGAAGCCTGTTTAAAATCTCCAATCATCCTGACTGTTTATACACGATGAGATCCTTTGAACAGCTGATCATGAAGCAAAGCTAATAATCTTGGTTATAGACAGACTGAGGCACACTGCTTTCTGTTGAGACTTTGAGGGTTGTTTCCACTCATATGTGCGGTGTGGAGGGTGGGTTGGAGCAGGGGAGGGAGGGAGGTTGGGTTGTGTGTGCTTTTTTGCCAGTGTTTCCTTTGAAGGTAGAAAGAAGCAAAATGTCTTTGCCTGTTCTAAAGGGAGTGCAAAACAGGATTGGCAACCCCTCCTTAGTGAGTTGGCCTTAGAAGAGCTGATGAACGACAGGCATTCCCTCCTACATTCTCACCAACCTCCCCACCCTGTAGTATCTCCCAGGAACTTCATCTTCCTCTCCGTGCATCTTTCAGCACCCACCTGTCTTCCCCTGCCCCTTATGTGGAGTGATACTGCCCTTGGAAGCGTCACTGGAAGAGGAAGAGAAAGATCAGGTAGGGATCAGATATTAGAAAGAATGAAGGGACTTCAATAAGACACTTGCAGTACCAGACCGGCCAATAAAGCATCATGCTGTCTTACACACAAGCACAAAGTGAATCCACCAACAGTAAACCTTTCTGGAAAAGGGGCTAATTATGGCATCAAGATGAGACAACTATACACTCCACATGAATAACCTATCCAAATCTCACACACTGGCATCTAACAAAGAAGATGAAACTTTAGTGTGTCCATTAGGATCCATTCTTGATCCTATTGTACAAACTGATGATATTCAAGACCTTGAAAGAAAATATGTAACAAATATGCATGCGACTGAAAGAATGGAAGTGTGATAAGCAGAGATAAAGATAATGTTGTACACTGAGGAACAAGGAGCTCAGGCCATTTCTTGGAAAGGATGATGTTCTGGGAAAGAGGATCTGTTGTCTTGACAGTCAAATCACACACAAGTCTCCAGTGAATGAATTGGCTAGATGTCTGTTACCAACAGTGGGAGCTTTGATACCTAGCATGCAGGAAAACATAAATCTAGGTGTTGTATTACGAAGCTCACTCACACCCTAAGTGGTTGTCTTGGAGTAGTAGCACTTCCTGTGTTCTCTGGAAGATGAACATGTGTCTAGATCATTTTCATACACATCTTGAACTAATCCACTTGTTCACATCCACTCTTTTTCATTCCTCAAGTACTGAAATATGATTCCTAATACCAATTTAAAAGAAAGCATAAAACTCAAGATCTTCACTTTTGTAGATTTAGAATTTAAATTATTTTGCTAGTCTTTTCCACTCCTTGAGTCTTAGGGTTTTCCCATAGCGAATCAAAGCTTTAGTAAGTATATATGGTTACAGATTAATTCAGTACATCTCCGTTGTTCATTTTTTACTGATGTTTTATCCATTTGAAAAGTTAGTAGCATCAATGCTTTCAATTCACTACTTGTCATAAAGTGTGGTCTAATAAGAATGGGATTTTTGAACTCACTTTGTCTCAAAGAAGATGAATTATTTTCAGATAAATTTGTATATATATTTATTCCTTGTTGTCTAGAACAAGAATAACTCCAGAATTCTTCTAAAGAGACAAGAATCTTAGCACATCCCAAGAGGCGTTAAGGAAATGTCTCACCCAGAAGTTTGGATTTTCGTGTAATGAATGGGACAGAGCATATTACATTAACATAGATATCTGCTCCTGAGAATAATCACCAGATTTGTTTTATTACTCATTCTGCATTTCAGAAGATGCTTCATAGTCCTGTGTCAGGGATTAAGTAGTGTTTAGTGCAGATTACAAGATTCAACCTTAGTCCAAGTATGAGTACCCATAGCCACTTGCTATGAGACCTCCAAAACACTGCCTGCATAATGTGACAAATGTTGCAGAACATGTTATTTTTTTAATGGAATTACAATCAGGAGTTTGGAGATCCTAGCAGGCAGTGTTGTGCCTCAGTGTATTCTTCAGTGTACCCTTCGGTGTATTCAGGCGTTATGTGAATTCTACAAATCTCAGTCTAAGAGCTCCAGGTGACAAGATCATCTTTGGATCCAGCTCTTTACACTGAATGGAGAGCTCCAGGATGCATCACTAAAAACATGGACCGTCATTTTGACCCCTAATGGCCTCAGTTCTTTACAATGGCAGTTGGAACACAACTGCAGAGAACGTTTATTGTGCTGGAAAAAATTGCAGAAAATACTCTTTTTGCATGCAGCACACCTGAAAATAAATTGGTTGGGTTTTTTGTTTGTTTGTTTGCTTTGTTTTGTTTTGTTTTAAGAGGAGTAAGGCACACAGTATACAGACTTTCATGCTTGATTTCCCCATAGAATTATTTTCCTTTTTGTCAAGTCCAACCAACACATCTTAAAGGTAGAAACATGATTTTGTTGACTTGGGCAGGAATGTAATCAGCTTATTGTAAGACGTTTATCAGAGAAATAACCAAGCCGTTCCCTTAGGGGCTTCAAGTTAGAAAGCAGAGAATCTATGTCATTTTATAGGAAAAGTTTGTTATATCGAATTGTGGTATGGAGCAGGTTAGTGTTTTGTTGCCCCTTGCTCTACAGTGCTAGTCTGAACTCCTTGAACTAATGCACTGTTGATTTTAATTGTAATTTATTGCTAGTTAAATAAAGGAGTTCAATTAGAAGAAATGTAATAAGGAAGCCATTTTTGGCTTTAATGACATTCAAGGCCATAAACTAGCTTAATGGCAGGTTTCTATGTCAAAATGGTGTTGCATATGCTTGAAAGATTTCAATCCCCAAATAGCAAAACTCTCATGAGATCACATGCCTTAATAGACTTTTCAGATTTGAGTAGCAATCTCATAGGCATAACTGTTCGCATAGCTGTTTTCCACACTCAAATTGGATCCAGAAAATGAATCCATATATGTCCCATAAAGGTCAGAGCACAGCAGACCCCCCTGTGAAATTAGCAGGATTAGAGCAACTCGTTTCTGAAAACCAGCAATCCAAAGACAGAATTTTGTTGTGGCACACAGCAAAGATGTTACAAAAGTATAATACTAAAAATGCCCTGCTCACTGATAAGAACATCTGCAAAAATAATGTCCGCCCTACAGTGCAGTAAATTCTTGTTCTACCAAGAAAGGGCAATATGTGTGCTAAGTTTGCTTTCAAAACACAAAATAAGTTAGGAGGATTTGATTTCTTTTTTTTTTTTGAATCTATGCTTGTTCTAGGATCACTTGACAATATTTTGTTTTCTTTTTAACTCCAAAAAAATAGAAAAAAAAATCAACCTTTCCACATTATCTCATAATGATGAAACATTATAAGTCATAAAATGAAACACACTGGTGTGGAAACTACACATGGTAGTTTTTTGTATTAACGATGTGAAGCAGCAGATGAAGATATTTAGCACTCAGAAAAAGCTCACTTTTTCTGACAATATAGAAACTGATGCTCTTGGTGTATGCACTTTCTTTTTATATACCTGAAAACAAGAGGAAAATGCTAATCACATTTTTTAATACCTGTGTGCATGAGATTAAGGAGTAGATACATAAGAGGTTACAATATGTGCTGAATTATTCCTTTAAATTAATTCATTTTTACTTTTATAGTTTATATTTAGCTTCATCAGCTAACCCATTTTTCAATGAAATCTAAAGTCATATTATATGATAAAGTATTTTATATTGGACTTGAAGGGCTTAGATAAAAATATATGACATTTCTTTCCAAAGAAAACTGAATCATGCTTTGTGGGTGAATCAATTTGTAGTTACGGCAAAAAAAAAGTTTCACAAATATTGCTGTAATTCAACAGCAGCACTTTCATTTGTAAAAATATGACTGACCTCAATTTTAAATTTCTTTTTGAGCTGGGTGCAGCTTGTCTCCTTTGGTGCTAGATGTTTAAAGGAAAGATGTATTCTAGAAGGCTCTTACATTCATGGCAGAGGACTAGAAAGGGTCACTGAATCTACTTCCTTACTGTTTTAAGAAGCCACACCATCTAGTCCTTTTCAAACAGATTAAGCTCCACCTTAAAGCTAGTTAGGGTTTGGGTTTTTTCTGTTTCTGTTTCTTCTCACTTCCAGCTTAAATTTGTTTCTTGTTTGTTCATATCCATTTGTTGTGCCAACACTGTCTTAGCTTAAAAGTTTTATTCCCTTTTGTGTTCTTTTGTCTTGGGCAAACACACAAAACTCTCTGTCACATTATAGGTTTTCCATTCTTATGGTCATCTTCATGGGCCTTCTCCCCACATACCTGCTAGAATTCAGCATTTCAATCTGTATATGTTACTCCAGATAAGTTCTCACCAGGTCGTTGTACAATGGCATTGATACTTCCCTATCTTTAGAAATACATCATTCTACACATCCTAGTATTGCATTTTCTTTTTCATGGGTGCCTTAAAATGATAGCTTGCTGTCAACCTGAGATTACAACTATACCCAAGGATAATTCTGTCACTGTCTTTTTCAGCTGATGAGATTCCATGTTAAGAGCAGGAATTCTGCTGTTAGTCAATCAAGTGCAGATTTCTTTTTCAGTGCAATTGAATTTCATCCTTTTTGTACTGTAGTATTCCTTAAAATCACCTGACTCCTTCTTCCATTCCAGTTTACTCTGAATAGAAATCTTCCAATTTCATATCATCAGCAAATTTTACTTGTTTACTTAATTTTTGCATCAAAGCTGTTGAAGATTTTTAGCTATTCTGGTGCCAGTGCTTGAGGAATTGCATTAGCAATTTTTTCCACTTACAATACATGCATTTCTATCATCTGCTGACCATGGCTTATCTGCTAATATAAAAACAACAGTAAGCTACTTTATTTTGCTATTCTTTAACTAAAAAGCAGGTGAGCAAATATTTTAAACACATGCAGCTCTGGTCTCATGTTTATGACCTACTTCTTGCCTGAGAACAGTCTGAAAAAAAAAAAAACAGTTAACTTTTAATGGATAATTTACATACTCAAAGCAAGATACCTGAAGTACAGTATTTACAGTCTTTACATTTTGGCTCTGTGGTAACACTGTGCTTAAAGACTCTAAAATTATTCTCAAGCTCTGTACCACAGAATCACAGAGACAGAGAAACACAGAATCACAGAATGGCTGAGGTTGGCAGGGACCTCTGGTCCAACCCCTGCTCAAGCAGGGACACCTGGAACAGGTTGCCCAGGAGCATGTCCAGGCAGCTTTTGAAGATCTCCAAGGATGGAGACTCTGCGACCTCTCTGGGCAACCTGTGCTGGTGTCTGACCATTCCCACAGTAAAACTAAATAAATAAATCATTTAAATAAAAATAAAAATAAATATAAAAAATGAAAATAAAAATAAAGAGAGAGAGGGAGAGAAAGGTTTTTTGTGTGTAGACGGAATGTCATGTGTTTTAATTTGTGCCAGTGGTCTGTGTCCTGTCAGTGGGCGGAACGAAGAAGAGTCCGGCTCCCTCTTCTTCATTTTCTCTTGTTCTGGGGAGTGCAGAAATGGCCACAGGACTCCAAATGTGGCCTTATCAGTGCTGAATAGAGGGGAAGGATCACCTCCCTCGACCTGCTGGCAACACTCCTCCTTGTGCATCCAAGGATGTTAATGGCCTTCTTTGGCACAAAGGTGGGTTGCTGGCTAATGTTCAACTCTGTGTCCACCAAGACCTCAAAGTTCTTCACAATTTGTCTTTAGTAATCTCTGATTACTACAGAAATACCCAGTGCAATGTACCTGAGAGTGGAATTTCTCTTGGAAAATGATTTTGAAGATTTGCACAGTTCCCTGCAAATTAAGAGGAAAAGTAGCTTGAATAACTACATCGCATTGTAAGGTTGGAACCAGGGTGGACATTTGGAACTTGTATGGATTTGCTGAAAATCTTTCCCCTTTTTTCTTTCAGTCATTTTTAACATTAACTTGAAGTGATTTACTGCACAATGGAATCTTCTATTTAATAACCTTATTTAATGTAAATGATAAGTTGCAGATTCAGCGACCAAAGTTTATGCAAATAGTTTTGGCGTTAGGGGAATCTTGCAGGAAAAGTGGTAGCAATAATGCTTCTCTGCAGATTTTAACATCTTCATTTGTTGTTGAATCCCCACTACTGTGACTGTTCCCTCTAGTACAGTTCCTCCCAAACTGATTTATCTCTGAAACACCCCAGGGAAGTCCCTGTGGAGCAGAAGGTTTGGCCTGAGTTGCACAGTAGCCCTACCTATGTGCCTGGTTCTTCGCCAAACGCAGAAGTGCAAAAGTTTTCTGTTTTTTTATACTGGGAACAAATATAATTAGGTCCTTGTGCTGTCTCTTCTGACTTTTGATCTTTTAGCCTGCTGTTTGCCGCTCAAGGGAACACCTCTAACACAACAGCTTGGCCGCATGGGATCTGTTGCCAGCTGGCTTCATAGCTGGCTGCTGCAGATACTTAACATTCCCTGCTGGACAAATTCACACCATTTCACCTTGGAGTCTGCATTGCTTTGCTACTCCAGCACGGACAAACCTCAGCCCCCAGGGAAGCAGTAACCTTCTAAATATACAGATGTCAGAATCTTAATGTTTTGTTACAGATCTGGGGGGATTGCACAGTGACCCATTATTTCTCTGAGAATGCTTTAAGGTCTTGCTTTATAAGTATACTGAATAATTCCTTCAAACGCTGTATAGCATAAAAGGACCCATCACAAAGGTCACTGTTAAGCTTTGTTCTCTAGGGCCTGCTACTCATTCAATATGAGATCAGAGGTTTCAGCCTATGATAGAGTGAGGTATACAATTCTTCAATATAAGCACGATTAAACAAATTCATTACTGCATATAGCAACGTACTTTTTTTAGCTGGGTTGTAACTATAATGCACATGGCCCAAACCGTAAGGCAAAATACCTTGTTACCTCATTGAATGTGCTCCAAACTTGCAATCAGGTTGGTTTAGAAACAGGCATTTACTAGCACTGAAGTAGGCAGTATCTTGCCTGCACACTTCATCACCAAATTTTAACTGTACAATAAAAAATACCCATGAGACACTATGATGACGTACATTCCAAAGAGTCAACAAAAGGGACTGATCAGACAAGATGTTGCCAGGAGACCCTTTATACAAAAAGAGAACGAGTCCTTATCCATGGCAGAACATCTCCTTTCCCAAGCTTACTAAAGGCCCTCCAGTTGCTCCAGATACACACCCCAAAGGCAATGCACATTCGGCAAAGACAATCTTCAGCAAAGATAAGGCTAATACTGCTCTCTGCTCTTCCATTGCCAGTTCCTCACAGTTTAAGATGGTGGTCTATTTCTTCCTACAAGAGCTGTAAGAGTGACAGCTGTGACCTTTATAATGGCTTTATTCTCCCATGTTAGCACAGGGTTCCCATCTTCCCCACTTGGCTTTTTCAACATAATATCCTAGCAGAGGTGGGGCAAGTGATCTGTTAGGACTATTTTCTGAGCATAAGCTCATTCTTGAGTGCTGTAATGCTCTTTTGTCTGAAGCCAAAACACCTCCAAAACACTCTTTCTTAAGTTAGACCACAGGAGTGCAATAATGCACATATATGAAGAGTAATACACTGCAACATACATTTGGAAACTTCAGCTCTTAATTTATTTGAGTTGCCTCCATGTCCTTAGCTGTGATCATAAAAAGAAATATTTTCATATGCTATCTACAGCTGGAAAAAAGTACAAGAAATTACCCAGAACTGAATGCTTTTAAAGCAATGATACTTAACACCTTCTATTGTAATGAAGTTGTTGACTGAAACATAACAATGCATTCCTGGCTGCCCTAACATTTATGTTGCCATTCCATCTTGTTGAAAAATACCTACTGCTTCTGTGAGGGATATTTTTATTATTTTTGTTATGATCGTTGCTCTTATCACAAAATAGTCCAGCAAAATAGCATCACAAGACTGTGGATGGTCAGTCATGTTTGAATCATTCTTTCACTATACTTTGCTTTTCAGTAAAAGTTACTTCAGTTTATTAAGACTGCCATTGAAATGTTTTGCCTGAAATTCTTATTACAGAGCAACACACCTCACATAACCCCTTGTCACTAGGGCTTACTATCCTGTGATTTCCTAGGACTCAGCATTTTTAACTAACAATGTTAGTTTTAAAAGTTAAATCTCTATAAATAGTCAAAGAAATGAGGAAGTAGACTTTGTACTAAAAGAAAAGAAAAGAAAAAAAGAACATGCTTTTTTCATGGGGGGTGCAAATATAGTTTATTTCATGTTTTGAATCTTTGCTCTTTTTCCACAGTGAAATCAGATGAGTTGCAAACAATCAAGAAGGAATTAACCCAAATCAAAACAAAAATTGACTCCTTGCTAGGGAGACTGGAAAAGATTGAAAAGCAGCAAAAAGCTGAAGCAGGTAGGTGAAAACAATCTGTAGTTACATGAATTAAATCAGAGACTATTTATCAGACAAGCAGACAGATAAGAGAGAGGATGGAAGAATTCCAGAAATTTTTGTACATAAAGGAAGTCCTGAAGCAAGGTAAATTAACTATCAGGTAGAACTGTTGGGAGGAAAAATTCACATTCTTCACAGAGCATGCAACATCATTTCAAGAGTTGTTTTCTATAGTCTAGCAGAAAGAAAGAAAGAAAGAAAGAAAGAAAGAAAGAAAGAAAGAAAGAAAGAAAGAAAGAAAGAAAGAAAGAAAGAAAGAAAGAAAGAAAGAAAGAAAGAAAAAGAAAGAAAGAAAGGGAATAAGGAAAGAAAAAGAGAGGGAGAGAGAAAGAAATGTCTTCTACTAGATGTTCTGGAAACATAGTATCACTAAAAAGTTGATGACAGAATTAAGTTAGAGGTTGTTGACTGTGGGGATACTTGTGCTATCCACATTAAGAACTTTTAGATGGCCTATATCAGGAATTATTACTTGGGCAAGAGGCAATAGTCACAAGTTGCAACGAGGAAAATTCCAGTTTGGTATAAGGAAAAAAAATCACCTGTATTGCTACTAAACACTATAACAAGTTGCCTAGAGAGTCTGTAGTAGGTCCATCCTTGGAGACATTCAAAACTCACCTAGCCAAGGCCCTGTGCACCTGTTCTGAACTTCGAGGTCAGTCGTGCTTTGAACAGGGGTCGGACTTGGACAGTCCAGAGATCCCTTCCAGCCTAAGCTTTTGCATGAGGTTGTATCTGTGTAAAACTGGCCGCACCTCTAGTTCAGCTTGTCTCTGGCTTGAAATGTTTTGTTTTGAGGCAGACCTTAGGAACGACAAAATCCAACACTGCTTTCTAGTGTAATGAAGATCTTTATTTCTATCATTACAGTGATCATTTTGTTAGTTGAATGATCTCACCTGGCTGCACTTTAAAGCCATCCTGAGCAGTTATAAGGGATTTATAGGGCCATATTTTCAACACGGTATATATGGAAAACTATCTCAGTTCTTACTGCTGTCTGTGGTATTTCTTTGGCTACTTCCTTATAAATCACTTGGTATATCTCTGTACAGAAGCTTTGTACTAGAGAGCTGATTTTGATGAGAGCCAGCAGGCAAATGGAAGCCTTATCTCATGAAAACTCTTAATGTTTCTTTTTTCCCCTCTCCATTCTCTGATGAAAACTTTTAAAGTATTCTGTGTGAAATGTGTGAAAGAGAGAGTCTGCATCAGAATTCACAGCTGCCTGAGTGTCTGGGCGCCCACATTCATGTCCCTTGCCTAACTCCAATCAGTTCCTATTTCAGTGCCCTATTTGCTGATCTGTTGTTGGGGTGCCTCTCTGAACCCAGAATTTACTTGCTGGTGTTGAGAAATAACTAATGAATGACTTGCCTAGGGTGGAATATTACAGAGAAATATTTTGTAGTTAATAATTTGAAAACAAACAAACAAACCTACAACAATAAAAACAGCTCTTAAAAACCATACCTTTTATTTACAATCATTTTCTAAGTTGACAGGCAAGGACCAATGTCTCCGCTGTTATAGTTTACCCCACAAAATAAGTTGAGTGCTTTTTTCCAAGACTAAGGTAAAACATTAGTACAGAGCATGATTACCTCTTTTAGGAGAACTGTGCACAATATGTATTCATTATATTCTATTTTGTACTTTATGCAAGTTATATAAAAGTTGGTGTAATCAGTGAAGATGTGATTGCAAAGCACTCCATTGAATCACTTACGTACTGAAATGCTCTGAGATGGCAGATCACTACTTCAGGGAGCTTTTTTATAAAACCCATTACTATGCAAAACAACCTGCATGTCATTGTACTTTGATATCCAATTTTCACTTTTGCTAAAGGACTGTAGTGAACTCATTTAAATAGAAATCATCTCAAAGAGGAAAACGTTGATTTGTATTGAATCATACTGTTATGCCTTTTGAAGACAAGCAATGAATAATCTCCTCAGAGATTAAAATCTGTTTTCAAATTGTTGATGTTTTAAAACATCAGGTGCAAAAGCTGTCCCCCATGTTTCTTGTGTCTCATTGGAGGTTTGGGGAGGGGTGGATAGGAGGGCTGAGCAGGAAAAACACATCAGAGATACCAGGATCCCCATTTAAGTTTCCTGAGTTGACAAAGAGAGCAATGTAGCCTGTGGGATGAGTCCACAGAAGATTGTTTCCTCAGCTAAAAGCTTTGTGTAAGATAAAGCTACATCAGTAGCTGAACTATTTCATTTACAGCATCAGATGTGAGATGATTTTTTTCCTTCTCTATGGTGTAGCAATATTATTTCTTTCCTCTGCCAGAAGGTGTGGCCTCACTAAACCTGGGATCAGAGACAATCTATGTCTAGTTAAGAAAAACATACAAAACAAAAAATCAAGCTATCATCTTGCACTGTTTTTTTTTGTTGTTGTTGTTGTTGTTTTTTTATGTTTACATCACTCTCAAGAAGAATATTTAATTATTAATCTTAAAAGTTAGACATCTGGTGGAATGTGGCAGGTTAAACAGGCAAGTTAAACAATTTCATTGCATACTTTGGTTACTGTTCTACAGCTGCATCTCCTTACAGTAATGGGTGATGTTCTGTCTTTTATTGTTATCAACTACTGAAAATTTCAATAGGATGAATATAGGTAAGAGAAATTAAAAGTAAAATGTTGCTCATTTGACACCACTGAGGAAAAAAAAAAATGTTAACTCTTTAAACAAGAAAATCTGTGTACTCCATCTTAAAGTTTTAGGATGAAAACTCAAACTCTACAGGCAACAAACATGGAAGGAATCTGAAAATCTTTCCTTAGTAAATAGTTATTTGCAAGCTTTTGGGTAACTATATTTACTTGGATTAGCAAATAACTGCCAAGAATTAGTAGAAGGATCCCCTTTACATAGGGACCCTGTAGGAATAGCTCCTTTGTTTGTAAAAAAAAATGAATCAGAAAGCCAGGGATAAGAAGCTGTTTTGACAAGATAAAATTATTAGAGGCGAATATTCTCCCTGTAATATCAGAGATGAAGATTTTTAAAAGTGGGTGCTGAAAGGTAAGATCTTAAGTTTAGCTTCTCAGAATAGCCCAAAGGAGTTAGATGCTGAGCTGGTATTTTAGTCTCCACCGAAGACCCCTGTCTACATTCTTATTCAGATGATTAAGTAAATGACCAAATTTTTTAGCAGTTGTCCCCTAGAAGTTTTTCCATTAAAATGTGTTAAGTCCACAATTTCAGAAACCCTTTTTGAAAACCTTGACTGAAGTTGATTCAGTTGTCACTACCACAGCCAGCTTAATCTCAGAAGGTGGTGGAGCAGGACATAGTAGGCATAGCTGACTTAACCCACATTTCCTTCTGCAGTAAGGCAGCTAGCACAGTATTGTATATATCACCTTACCCATAGAAGGTGAGACTCTCGGCTGAATCTTCTACTAATGTGTATAACCACAGTACTGTCAAAGCAGTTACCTAAGATGACTTTTTATTCTTTATGTACAATGATCCTTCTGCAGAACTTATGTGACTAAGAGAGAAATTCTTCATTGTTCTGTATCTTCAATAAATGAATTTGACAATGAGGGATTAGAGCTTAACAAAGACTGAAGAGATGAAAGTAAATTGTAAAATAAATGTGCAGAGACAGAAGAAAAACAAACGTCTTGGTTTAAGACTATGATCCAGAAAAGTGTGAAGAGATTTGAATGTTATATATTGTGAGCAATAATTTAAAATAAAATAATAATATATTCATGGAGCTGAGAAATATAGAGCTTCATAAGCAATCCACAGATTCATTGGTTGTCCAACAAGATAGGTGATACACTAGCTAGAGTTATAGAACAGTCAAATCTAGTAAAGAAAGAAATAGTGTTGTTCTAGAAATTAGATCATTGATGGGCATTGTCACCTTTAGACTGAAAAGACATTGGTAATCCAGCTACATGCAACTAATTCTCTGCCCTGTATTCACCCTGGGTAAATTAAGTTTTTCATCTAAAATCCCAATGTGCATAGGAATAAGACTCTGATCCCTCCTCCCATTCTAGTGGCCAGTCTGTCTCTGCAAATCCTTGTTTACTTATTGGCAATTAACAGCCATTCACTTCTCAGAGCATAGAGATCTGTGTACTTCTCATTGGCTGCATATAAATAAATATATGGTGATTATGCCTATTAGATTCCCAAGACAAAGCAAAGTCCAGAAAATCAAAAAGCTGGATTTGTTGGTAAAGCAAACCTTCATGGAATGGATGAGCATGTTGGTACTATGGCTGATGTATGCATTAATTTTTGAAAACAAGGGTTTTTATCATATTTACCTGGTAGATATTAACACGTTGACTTTAACAAACCTAGCTCATCTGGAGATGGGAAGCTTAGGTTTCTTCCTTGGAGCACTTTTCTTTGCCACCAATAGGGAAGGTTACTGAATCTCTATAGAGTATGTTTTCCTTACAGAAGCTCAAAAGAAACAAATGGAAGATAATGCTGATTTGATTCAAGAGGAATGCATATCAGAGAATGCAGATAACTCTACAGAAGAGCCAATTGAAGGAGGGCCAGATGCAGATGGGGATGGAGAAGAGATGACTGATGGGATAGAGGAGGATTTTGATGAGGATGGCAGCAATGAGCTGGTAAGGAATAACCATGCCATGTCTGTCTATACAGTTGCTACACATAACCACAGAGAACCAAGAATCTGGGTTAACAAAAAAGGTCACAGCAGCACTGTGAAATTCTGTAAAAAGTTACTAGTCCTACAGTCTTCATACACTGTAGTATCTAAGTGAAGGAACCTCTGAGGATAAACTAGAAAAATATATTTTACTATACTTGGGGATTTCAGAAAGGAAATTAAATGTAGTTTAATTTTTTTTACATTTATTATTGCACTCTTAATGAAACGTAGATGAGAAAGGAAAACATGGTTGTTGTTTTGTTTTGCTTTGCTTTGCTTTTGAACTGGAGCATTTCAAAATTAAATAAGATTCTAGAATGGAGAACTTTCTCATTAATAACCATGTGGTCTTCAGTAATCCCCAGTCTCTGTCTTCCTCATGTATCTACTGCAGGCTGCACCGGCAGCTACAGATTTTTTTTTATGGAAGGATTTTACACTAATAAATGTCTGGCTGACAAGTTTTCACCGTGAACCTGCACCTTTCACGAAATGCCCATCATGATGTTAAAATTCTAAGTTCTAAAGAAACATTAAAAAATACTTTGAAAGTCAGATTTATAATTTTTTCTTCATTCCAAATAAGAATGCCTCAGTCACATTGTTTTAGACACCAGGACTCCATAATACTGCATTTTCTCACTCTCTCCTATGCTTTCATATTCTTCTGCTTTGAGCAGAAATCAATTCTGTTGCTCAATGTCACTTTCCCTAATTGTTTTTTAAGAGACGTTTTATCATGTCTACAATAAAAAAAATCATTCAGCAATGCCAGCAGGAGCCAGTCAGCAATGGGCCCACCTGAACCAACACCAAGTCTGGAGTAAGAGCACAAATAAATAACCAGCATTTTGTACTTCTTACTACAAACACAATTTAAAACTACCACTAATTTGAGTGTTTGTGTTCCTTTAGCCAGTATAGGGCCCTCTTGAATGTGTGAATCTTGAATATCATTCCAAGGAGAAGTTAATATAACATGAATCCCCTCATCTTCTAACATGAAATGTAGAGGAGATGATATTATCATTTTTTCTCAAAGGAAAGGTTATCCTTTACAGGTATTAGAATCATAGAATCATAAAATGGTTTGGGTTAGAAGAGACCTTAAAGCCCATCTGGTTCCAACCCCCCTGCCATGGACAGGCACACCTTCCACTAGACCTGGTCGCCCAAAGCCCCATCCAGCCTGGCCTTGAACACTTCCAGGGATGGGGCATCCACAACTTCTCTGGGCAAACTGCCTCACCACCCTCACAGTAAAGCATTTCTTCCTGTTATCTGGTCTAAATCTACCCTTTTTTAGTTTAAAACCATTACCCCTTGTCCCATCGCTACACTCCCTGACAAAGACTCCCTCCCCATCTTTCTTGTAGGCCCCCTTTAGGTACTGCAAGGCCACTATAAGGTCTCCCCAAAGCCTTCTCTTCTCCAGGCTGAACAACCCCAGCTCCCTCAGCCTCTCTTCTTAGAAGGGACCTCTGTAAACAGTTGTCATTCTGAATTTGTAGGAAATAGAAATTTTATAATGAATAAATATTTGTAAATATAACAACCCACCATGGCTAAAATCTGATCAGCTGAAGTGATATTAACAGTTGGGTGAGCACATTTTAGCAAGACTAGTATGTTTTGCATTAATTAGGTGTCAGACACCCTACTGCAGACAACTAAGTGGGGAAGATAATGTATAGTATATTAACCTCTGATGGTTTAGTGCTGTCATTTCACTCTGCGGATATGGCATATTTAGCATATATTTACACTATATAATGAAGCGTGATGTAGAAGAAATTCTTCATCTAGCAAAGGCTTAAGCAGGAAAGTTTCTAAAACGAAAGCAGCACAGGAAGACTCCATTAGCAGTGAAGTCTGGAATTGGCATAACCACACTTGCAAACTGCTGCTAAAAAGCCTAGTTAAAAAGCCTTTCCAAGATTTACATTCTGGCATTAGTTGAAATGCAGCATGTTACACATACAGCCCCTAAGCCTTTTCAGAGGTCTGAACCACACATCTAAGGCAGGGAGAGACCAGCTCTAGTTTTTCTGCATGCCATTACTTAGTCCTTTAATGGCATTGAGCCTCAAGGAGATGGCTGGCTGCATATGGAGAGTAGCATCCTCTGTCTTGTGCCGTAGCATTCATGAATGAAAGGCCAGGGAAGAGGGTTTATGTGCATCATCTCAGTCAGATGCAGCCCATCCCAGTGCTAGGGCAGCAGCAGCCAAGTAGCCTCAAGTCTTCCACCTTCCCAGTACCGGGACCTCTAGCTGAGAAGAGTCAGCATTGCATACTTCAAAGCTCAGAACCCAGATTGCCATTGATGTGAAGTCCTTGTGCTTTTCATGCTCCCCTGCCATTTGCCTCAAGTTTTAAGATGCCACTTCCCCTTAGTTTTCATTCCTGCTACAATGGGATAATAACATTAATAACTTTTTTTTTCTTTGTAAAGTCTAGGGAGATCAATGAATGAATAAATGCTATGGATGGGATAAAGAATTGCTCTATGAAGGATTACTTCAAAGAAATCTCAGGCAATAGGTGTTTCCCATGGAGACATAACTGTAAATTGAATTATGCATTTCCTCTATAGTTTTTACCCAGATAGATGGCAATATTGGCCAGTACTGTTGTAATATGAAGCTGGTAGTTTATGATACATGTTGTAATTTAATCTGTTTTTCAGTAGACTTACATATATTTATGTAGATATAACAGCTAATTCCTAGAACTTTTACTTTCCACTCCAATCATTGATAGATGAATAACCAGAAATTCAATGAGAAACCTATCAAATATATAGTGAATACTCCATAAGAAAATGTGGGACTTCACTCTGCTTGAACCTTTTCTGTGCCTTTCTATCTGGCAGTATCCTCTGTTTTGTGAGAAGTAAAGCAGATAGATAGGTTTGTTATAAAACACAAAGTCCTAACAGATGTTGTTCTCCCATTTTATGAAAACTAAGTTATTTAGGAGTATAGAAGAGCTGACTAATAGAAAATGTGTCTTTTTGGGAATGAAGCCAGTTGCAATTTATTTGAGAAGAAAGAAGTTTTTTATAGCATGAAAAATGTTAAATGTGAAACAATTAGGACAAACTTTCCATGTGTGAAAACATAACCTTAGACTAAAAATAAGAAATACTCCTCCAAAGGGCACTTTTAATGAAATCTATAATCTTTCCCAAATATAAAGCTAAAGGGATTTAGGATGATGATGAAAAAAAATCTCTTCTTTCAGCACTAAGACCAGCAGAGCAAATAGAAAAACATTTGTAGCGGGCATAGCTAATGTTCTGAATTCAGTTCAGCACCAAAAATTGGTTATAAGTCTACTAGTCTCAGAAATACTATTAGAGGAAGAGAGCAACTTGACTTAAATTTAGATCTTTAAACTTTTTTTTTTCAGTGCTTCAAATTTATGTAGCGGCAAATCTCCTGCCCAACCATTTGCCAATATCCTACAGCAGGACTCCTTTTGCCAAACACATTACTCCCTTGTCTCTTTCCCCATGAACAGCCCTAAGGCTGTCAGTAAAGGCAAGTTCAAGAAGGACAGCCCCACCACAAGAGATGCCAGACTACAATCTCTGGATCTGTTTATATGGGTCAGCATCTTCGGACCAGAGGATTCAAAAGTATATTTCTTTCTCAATTTCTAATTCTTACATGTGAAGAAAGTGACAAGCATTCTGACAGGATGTATGCTGTGGGTTTAGGTGGTAGGACCCATTCTGTAAATTCACACTCAGTCTATTTGGAGGAATAGGTTACTGCACATTAACTGAGTGATGGCAGCTGTCCTCATGCCTGCTTTTGCCTAGACCAACTATAAAGAAATGTGAAGCAGTTTAGCCTGCAGTCTGAGTTAAGTCAGGCATGGATTTAAGGAGGCTTTAGCCTCTTCATTTGCCTGCCTGGCTGCACTCATAAAAACACATCACCTTCAACATCTGTACACCTTCTTCATCCACCATTCGGATGAGGTTGTTGTTCATCCCTGTATTATCATTTTCTATGGATTAAAGGCACACTGCAAAACAGTTGCTATGGCTCAGCTGAAGTGTGAAAATTTGTTATGCCACAATAACTTGATTGCCCGTCTAAACTCTAACTCAAGATATGAAGCATTTGAGTATCTTCTACAGTCACCAAACATCACTTCTTGGGAAAGTTCCTTTTGTATCAACTCTTTGCCCGCAAATATATCTCAGTGTCTCCAAAGCTGCAGACACTGGATCTTTTTAAAACATTTCCCATTACTTTTGCTACATTGACATACTGAAGAGATTTTAAATGGTGATTTCATATACATCACCCAGCTATGTATAGGTATGCTACCAGAAGCAGACAGAGTCAGAGAGTGTACTTCAAACTGCTCAGTGAAAGACCATAATATGCTTTTCACCCACCTGCTCTTGCCTGTTGGCATTCCACTGCCTCTTGCACAAGGACATACAATAATACATTGTGGCTACATATATATAAAATAATCACTAACTTGGAATGTAGATCCTGAGGTTACTCTACAATTCAGGTCACTTAACTTATCATCAGAGATAGCTGGAGTCGATGAAAATTTCACGTCTGTTTCCTTTGTTCCTTTTAGATAAAAACCAAGTAACTGGTTATCCAAGATTTTACCAGACCTGTGCATCAAGCTATATACCCTCTCCCCAAGTCAAACAGGTTCTAGTTGCTGTGAATTAAAAATCTTTGTTTTCCTTTCTAGTAAGAACACATCCTTTCTGACTGCTTTTAATCTAAACTTTGCCTCAACAGGGCTGTGAAGAAAGCAAAACATCTTTGCAGTTTCCAGTCTTGCCTTAAAGAAAAAGGATCACATTTCCAAAAATTACCTCACAGATAAATCACAAATAGGCAACGAATCATGGGAATACAAATCATCAATGATATCAAGCAGTTTTCAGGTGCCTGGCACAGCTTTAAATTGTAAGGGGTGGGAAGGAAAACCAATAACCTCTTCTTATTCCTGTGGCTGGACAGAGGAGAGCAGAAATGTCACTATTGCAGCACAGTCCAACACCCATTTTGATATTTGAGGAGCAGCTGGCCTCAGCACCCCTAAAACAAGTTCCTTTTCCTCACTACAAGTAACATTAGCAGTGTATGGTGTGACAGAGAGCATGTGGGAAAAGTGTGAATTAGCTTGCATGGTGGTTTCCTTACTCTACCAGTTTAGCAACTGGCCCAGAGCATTTCATATAACTTCTCTGAACTTGTTTCAAATGGCACTAATCAATCATCAAGAAACCACTGGCTCAGAATGAACTATAACTTATCATCCCAATCCCCTTGTAAATAACAAGGGTGGCATCCAATTAATTAGCTGAAAGCCTGAAGTATTGTAGATTTGGAAAAAAAATAACTTCCGGCTAATGCTTAATAAAACACCAACAAACTAATTAATTGGAATAAGCTATACACAAGCACTCATATCTATATTACATTGCCAAAGAAGAATAGTTTCTATCAAACTGTCAGCCTTTCATAATAAATAACTGTAATAATAATAGCACAGTGGTGGTTCAGTAGTTAAGAATTCAGTACAGCAAACAGCATTTTCTGGTGCACCCATGTGATTCCACTGATTTCAAATACAATAGATTTATGGTGTCATAATTCAGAGCAGACTCTGGTTAGTGTTTGACTGGAATTTGAAGGATATGTTCACATTTGCAGCATTGTGATTTTATGCTGGTGTGGCTACGCAAAAGATAATGAAGCCACACAAGCATTAGATGGGAGTTCCACAATAATGAGTCATCTCTAATGAGAAGTCTTGAGAGGCATTTATATTAAATTATATCAGAAACAAAAGGTACAGAGACTGTGTAAAGCCCACTTCTGGCCACAATGCTGATTTACTGCCATTATTTCAACATCAATTATAGTTCCCTTTCTAGTAAGTACACTTCAGTTACATTTGCCTCTCAAAGATATTCCATCCTTATTCCTGTCCTTTTTCCCACCTCTGCACTGAATGTTTTCAGTCTATATCGAATTTATTTCTATGGCCTGATAGAGAATCATGTTTCAAACATAAATACCAGAAACAGCCACAGACAAAACTCAGGATAATCCTCTTGCTGCACTGAGTTTCATTATGCAAAAATGAAAATGTTGTGATATAATAATAGCTATATTTCTTGTGGGAATTGATGCAAAATCCATTTAAATCTATGGAACCAACTAGTACTTTGGCTAAAGCTCATCAAAAACATTTTCCTCTCTTATAAGTAGTTAAAGGAAATTAAAGTAACTTAGTAACAAATCTGTTTGAAACAGTGAAGCTTTCTTTAATTCTATTGCTTAACATGAGAATTCTTGAAAAAACTCAGCAGAGAGTAGAATAAGATCTACAGAAAAGGAATAAAAATTTGTCTGATAAATCTTATGTAGTTTAGACACTATTTTGCATATCTCAAATAACAAGATTGATCAAATACACGACAATTTGATAGGATTGATGGTATTTAATTTATTATTGCAATTAAACTGGATTTTTCATTGCCCATTTAGATTTATTTTTTTTTCTGTCAATAGCATCAGGGCAGGCCAGACTGACTTTTCTATTATCAGTAGAATTAGGCTGATTAAGCATGTCAAAAAGATCAATAGCTTTTCCAGCAATTTGCAGCATGCTGAATGCACTTATATAAAGTACTACTTAGGAAAAAAAAAAAAAAAAAAAGATGAAACTTCTAATTAATGGTAATGGTTGAAGCAAGGTCAAGCCAAAAATCCTATTTAGATTACTTTAAATATTATTGAGACCAAGTAAAATCTAGTTTTTCTGGTGCACTGAACATTTTGGACTTCATTGAAATCTTGCTTTCAGTATCAAGGGAAACATGAAGCTCTTCATTCCAGAGACAAATGAATAGGTAAAAGATTGTATTCAGTTGATAAATATCAGTGCAAGATGTTTGTACTTGAGCAAGCTAAGAAAGTCATTAGGGGCAGCATACGTGACAGATATGAATGTGTTGTACCTTCCAAAGCTGCAGTAAATCTAATAACCTGTGACTGAAAAAATGGAGAAAGTAATAAAAGCATGTCATGAAATCAAAAATTGTAAGAAACTTCCTGACATGCCCTTTTGTTATATTTAATATATGCAATATCACAGTAGACTTGTTTGTCGTTCATGCACTGTTGTATGAGTGAGTCATTGGAAAGGCCTTGCCACCAGCTCCTCCTTCCCATTTTTCCTGGCAGTCGATTTCTCAGAGGAAGACTTCCTAAGTGGTGTTCAGGGTTTTAACCAGGTTACTCCTGAATGACTGCATGATGTTTTTTTTTTAATTATTATTTACATCACATCCCCTAGATATCACATGGGAAGCTGCAGAGAATGCGAGCACTGTTAATCACACATGTTGTGTCTCTTTCTACTAGAATTCCCAGCCTGTAATTGCTAATTTGGAAAAGGAATGAGCAAAATAATTCCTTCATCTTTCTCATCTATTCCTCTGAATCTACTCTGTATTATTAAGTCCCCAATTAAAAAAAAAAAAAATCAAAAACATAAAGCTAACATTTATAATGTAAATAATATAATGTAAATATAATTTTAATTACAACCATTAGAATCTTACAATGCTGATGCAAAACAGCTTGAAAACAAAGTTGTCTGTTTATCTCTTTTTTAAGAAAAGGATAGGGAATCAGGAAGTTTGGGTCTCATTCTCAGCTTTGCCACTGCACCATTGTGGTTCAGCAGACTGAATGTGCATGTAGACTCAGCCCCTCTTTCTGAGGTCAGACTAATGTGTGCCTTCAGCCATACAGTCAAAAAGTGGGAAAGAAACATTCCCCAAAGACATACTTTAAACTGATAAAGACTATATGCTTTCCAGTCAAGAAAATTACAAATTTTATTTCTCAATTTATTTTCATTTCCTCAATGAATTTGATTTACTTTTCCATTGCACCCTGGCATCAGTCTTGACCTGCCTGAAATTTCGGTCATTTACTTCATAAACTTCCTACATTTTCTGCTAAGAATTATTAGCACAGCCTCTCTTTTTGAGGTCTGTCTGTATGCAAGGCAATTCCAGACAAGTCCTTTCAGGTCCAGCGGTGTGAACGTTAATAAACCCTGCCAGCAACTTCCAGTTTAACGCCCAGGAACACACAGCAAGAGCAGGAAACCTTGCGCATGGTGTTCTACACCCTGTCCATCCCACTGAGCATAGACGTGCACCTATGTTCAGCAGTTTTGTTTAAATGGTGTACAATTCTGAGACAATAAATGGGTATAAATATTAAATTAAGTTTTTTTGTTTGCTTTATTCCCTAAGAAACATTGTAAGAACTGGTCATGAAATTGTGGTATTTAGACTACCCTAGGCAAACTGAAGCAATTTCTGTTTAAAGCTCAATGCTGTGCAAGGCTAGTCCTAAGCAAACTCAAAACTCAAAGTTCAAAAGCCTGTCAATAGAGAGCACTGGCCTGTGTGTGGGATTTACAGCTCCTGGAAGTTGGGCGATATGGCTATTTGGAAACACAAGTATGGGTTACATCTTGGCAATATATCTGACATAAAAGAATTTTGTTACTGCTGTACCACTTAACATATTTTAATGCTTTTAGAAATTGTCTAGGTGCTTTGTGCCAAGCTCATGTGCTGGCTTCTGTAGCATGGTGTTTTGAAAGGGTAGCTTGTGTGCTTACTGTATTTTGGGGCAAGTGGACTCTACTGCTCGCTGGCCCAGTTCATTGACTGTCAGTAGATTTATCTGTTATTAACTAATTATTATTCATATTTTGTGTTCATTTTACTTTAGGTTGTTTTTTTGGTTTGGTTTATTTTGTTTTGTAGGTTTGGGTTGGGGTGGGTGTTTTGTTTGTTTGGTTGGGTTGGGTTTTGGGTTTTTTTTTAGGCAAGGCTATATATTTATCTTTGAAGTAAAGTTTATGTTTATGTTTAAAGTTTATGTTTAGTTTTTAGGTAAAAATAAGACAGTCACAGTATTTGATGACTCTGAGACATCAAAATATTTAATTTTAATGGGTCAACTTCAACTGTCAAAACAACTGTTGTACTTTCACTTATTTCCAAATAGTAATAATAATAACAATCTGTGAATTGATTCAGCTGAACATTTGCCTCCCAGAAGCAAACCTAGATCCCCTTTCAGGTGAGGGAGGTAGTAGCTTATTAAAAAAGATTGCTTGTGGCTGGTACAGAAACATGATTTTTAATTTACGTAACTCACTTTAAATATGAATATTGATTTCAGTTTCCTCCCCTGAATATTTTTACCAGTGTAATGCTGACAACTTGTGAGAGGTGTTGGGTCGGTTTTGCTTCACTCATTATTCATGACTAGCATTCCCCAGACCTGTGCAGGGAGAACAGGCATCCAAATAGTATCAAGTGTGGATACCAAAGCAGTAGTACGAGGTACAGTGGGAAAGTGGTGAGTGAAGGGAAAGGGAACACTGGTGTTTTCCAGGCTCTCACTAGCACATTGAAATCCTCCACAAGGACTCAAACCAGCCATTGGGTCTCTGTTTGTCTACGGATTTGAGTCTATCAACATAAACCTCAAATTCTTAGATTTAACTGAAATTGAGCAATTGCCATGCATCACACATTTTTTCCTGGTGTGTCAGTCTTTTAAAGTAAATAGCTTTAGTTCTCCTAGAAAACACTCATTTCACAGGCTTTATCAGTATGCTTGAGCCTCAGGAATGCTGAATGAAAAACCCTCAGAGGAAACATTTTTCTATCGAACCTCATCTGCAAGCCAAAGTGAGACTTCATGCAAGTAAACAAGGGTAAACACTGAAAAGCCAAAAGGATTTTATTTTTCTGTATAAAAAGACACGAATTTTAAATCTGTTTTTATTTTTTTCAATACAAATTGCAGAGCCACTGCCATTAGTGACCCAATTATTCCAAAAAGTCTCCGTTTTTTTGAGAAAATATAAATATGTTACTAAGAAGATTTTCTGCATGATTAATACCAAAAACATGAAAGGCAGATTGAATTTATCTGTACATAGGCATTTATGGACTTCAAAAAAGGGAATTTATTTAGAAGGTGATAGAACTGTAATTGCCATTTCAACAAAAAAGTAATCAGTGAGGAGTAAAACAAGCTCAGTCTGCCAAAATGAAGATTTGGAAGTTAATCAAATGCCATCTTAGCCAGCTTGTTATGCTGATATGTGTATCTGAAGTTTCCAACTTGTTGCTATTCATTACTAAAAGTACAATACAATTTTTTAATCTCTTTCAGAAAAAGTAAGTTGTGTTCCAGCCCAATAAACAGAGAATCGAGAGGCTAAATTCTGTTCTGCTTCCTCTTTGCAGGGTTATGCTGATCCTTTCTCAGCTATTAGGTGATTACACACCATTTGCAGACTATAATGTAACCCTAAGTCCACTATTTTGCTTTGTAATTTTTATTTTTAAAGGCATGTCTCTTGAAATCCTCTTAAAACAAAAATGTTATGCACTCCTACACACTTCACATTTAAATAAGTGTTATGCAGGAAAATATCAAGCAAAAGCTGTTTAAAACATGGCCAATTTTTATTGTCATTTCCATCTAAACCACATTCCCAAAGCAGGTTTTCTGCAGTTAATAGTCTTTTGCAGGTAACTCTACATCCTGTATGTTAATTTGACTGTCTTAATTCAGAACACTATTGTTACCACTTAAGTACCTGCTGTGTGTCATTGTTAGTCTCATTCCTCTCCTCCTTCCTACATTTTTTTCTGAGGTTCTGTGGTACCTCTGTCATTTCATGCTGAGTGCTTTCAGCTGCTTCCTCCAGTGAGCTTTACTCCCTGTTCCTTCTCTATTAATTTTTTACCTCTCACCACTTAGTCTTTATGTTGACTAAAACTTCTGCTTCAAATAACTGAAAAATCTGCTGTTGATTAGATAGGGCATTCTTGAACTCATTATCATCATTGTGTACAATTTCTTTTTTCCCACGTGGGTGCACTTTGTTTTTTTGACACCTCTCTAAAATCTAATTTGGGAACACTGGCAAAGTTTAGCAGTTACTTTCTGTGTGATTAACTTCAGGTAGTTCTAGTACTTCATAAGCTCCTATATGCATTTATTAAAAAGAAATACTACATAAAGAGTAGACATAGTGTGTGTCAAGGCACACTGGTGCAAGTTGAGGGAACTCTGTGGACACCACGAGTAAGAACTTACTGCATTTGCTTTGGTTTTCATGCTTTTCCCACTCTTGGTTTATACCACCCAAGAGAGAACATGAAAAGGAGTGTATGTCAGTGAGAGCACGGTTTCACCACAAAGGACTGGCTGTTGGGAAAGCCTTGAGAGTGTATTCTGGGTAAAGACTTCAGAACAGCAAGTGCTGCAAAGGCACCACTTCCCACCTTCCCACCTTTTCCACCTTCTCCTTCTTGCCTAGCCCACACTCCACAGAAGGTCCAGTGCCTCCAGCTTCAGACTCTTCCCACTGTCACCAGAAACTACACTGCTGGTCCCTGTGTCTTCTCCTAAAAGGGATCCAGTAGAGGAAGATTGCTGAAAAAAAAAAAAACAGTGGAGTGTAAACCCACAGAATAAAGTGAGGTGGACAGATCCACTTCTTTTCCTCCTTCTCCTTGCTGCCCTCATAGACCATCTCAACAAAGCCCTGAAATGACCTTGGCAACTCTAAACCAAAGTCATTCCTTCAGCCTCACATCTGACCATCATCAAAACTGCAGTATGTCCTCATTGGCACTCTCAAAATATTAGATCTTGTCTCCACTGCTAAACCCAGCCATATTCATCACAAATCTGCTCACACAGAGCTCTGAGAAATTAAAGATATATTAGTCCAGGGAAAAATGAGTATTTGATAGAGCTTCTCATTCTTCCTGCTCATTTTTATAGGGCAAGCAAGTGAATCAGAGTATTTTAATACAAAGGATAGAAGTATGTTTTGACTGCTGAGTAAAACAGCCATTCTCACAATGTACTCACATAAGTACTAACACTTCATAGCAATTAAACTGTTCACTGAGCAGAAAAATGATTCTGTAGTGTTTTCAGCAATTAAAGTATGATTGACAGAGTACAAAAGATAATGATTAGGTTTCATCATTTGAAGGAAGGTTTAAAGAAGGTGCAACTGTTTCATTTAATTATTCTTTATTAATATTAACCAAACTGTAATCCCATCCATTTTTATATGCAGTGAATATTCTATCACTAGCTCATTATAAAAAGTTTTGTTTTAGTGCCATAATTTTGTCTGTCATGTTTTACATAGTGTTAGAAATGACACTAGCAAACCCATGATACATATTTATATCCCCCTACTAACATCTACTAAACTGAGCATTTATGTTTCATACAGAGGCATTATACTAAATCACCTATATAACTCAGAATATTCTATGATTCTATTTTTGGTCCATGGCAAGTTGAATATGAGTCAACAGTGTGCCCTGGCAGCCAAAAGCGCCACCCATACCCTGGGGTGCATCAAGCACGGCATTGCTAGCTGGTCGAGGGAAGGGGTTGTCCCGCTCTGCTCTGCGCTGGTGCGGCCTCACCTCGAGCACTGTGTGCAGTTTGGGGCACCACGACATAAGAACAGCATAAGAAAATATAAAAAGGGCATTAGAGAGCATCCAAAGGAGAGCTATGAAGACGGTGAAGGGCCTAGAGGGCAAGATGTAGAGGAACAGCTGAGGTCACTTGGTTTGTTCAGCCCAGAGAAGAGGAGACTGAGGGGAGGCCTCATGGCGGCCTGCAGCTTCCTCACGAGGGGAGCGGAGGGGCAGGCGCTGATCTCTGCTCTCTGGTGACAGCGACAGGACCCGAGGGAACAGCATGGAGCTGTGACAGGGGAGGGTCAGGCTGGGGGTTAGGAAAAGGTTCTTCACCAAGAGGGGGGTCGGGCACTGGAACAGGCTCCCCAGGGCAGTGGTCACAGCACCGAGCCTGCCGGAGTTCAAGAAGCGTTTGGACAATGCTTTCAGACATACAGGCTGATTTTTGGGTGGTTCTGTGTGGACCCAGGAGTTGGACTCAATGATCCTTGTGGGTCCCTTCCAACTCAGGATATTCTATGAACTCTGTTACTTAATCAGAGATTTTATGCTTTAAAACGAGGGACAAAGTGCATGGGTTATTTCAAATGAACACAGCTGTGGAGTCAATGCAATTGGTAACACAAATTCAAGTTTCTTTGGTAAGCTTTGTTTCCTGCTTGTGGATTTCCATTCATGATGATGAATGCTATGTGAAAACCAACAGAAGGGCATGCCCCCGGGATACCTTACAAACATAAATTACTGTTTATTGCACTCAGTATGAACTGCCTGCTTAACAGAAAGGAAGCATATTGTTTTGAGTTAGACCCAGCAAATAGAATGGCAATTTGCACTACTGCTTTGTTTAATGCATCCTGATTTTTCTCATTTTAGGGAAATATCCGGAACAATAATGGTTATGCAAGATCTGAGTTTTTTTTAAAAAATCTGTTCTGCAAGGAGTTTTTCACCTCCTTGGCTGTCCAGACAGTTACATTTCAAAATTAAAAAAAAAAAAAAAAAAAAAAGAAATATTAGAGATGAAACACACTGCACCATCCTAAAGAAAATAATAGTGGCATCTGTGGATCTGGATTCATTATTCTTATTTGTACAAATAAAAGTATGGAAGTGAGCAACAGATGTAACCAAAGTAATTACACCACAACTGCAATCTGAGGTAGTGCTAGGATGAGGGCCAGTGTTGCAAGTGAAAGGACAGTGTAGCAGCTGCATTTCAATGGGGCTTGCAGCTGTTTTGCAAAAAGCAATGTATGACCATCACATAACCCACAGTCAAAGCCTAGCCAGACACCAGCAGCAACCTGTGAAGGTGTCAGGCATTGAGTCACCTGCAGAGGTAGAAGTGCAACTTTGCCTGAAACCAAGCAGGAGTCATAATTAGCTGCAGTTGTCCCCTTATAGCTACTAACTCAAAAGTCCAGTCATGAGAATAAGGTTTGTATGGCAAATAAAAAACCAGGAGAGCAAGGGGAAGAATATTTGAGACTTTGGGTTTCAAGCTCATGTGCATATGTGGACAGTCGTCCATTCATCCACTGTTTAGCTGCATTTTCTGCGAATTTCTAAAATTAATGTTATCATGAAAACTGTTCAGAACAGTCGATTGCTTAAAAACGTGCATTTTATCACATGAACATCTTGCATATACTTTTTGGATGCTCTTATTGCATATAATTATTGTGGGGTAAACCATACAGTAAATTCTGTAATGTCCATATTCTGTGGGACATTTCTCTAAACATTTTCTTAATGTATTTCAAGGGAGGATGTTAATCATTTACATCTTTTGTGTCATGTAGTCAAAGTGCATTCTTTATACTCCCTCCCAAGGACATATGCAGAATTTATACTCTCAGATAGTAAGATTTATACCTATACATCTAGGTATGGAAGATGAACATGGGAAAGAAAGTCCAGCACATTTTTGCAATAAACCCTATTAGAAGGAAACTAGAGATTTATGGGGAACAAGGAACATACCCTTGTTGTTTATCCTTTTATTTTCAGAACTGTAAGGAAGAACAAATAAACCAGAGCAATGAAAAGGCTGAGCTCTGTTTGGGTCCAGCTAGCAGAGATCAAAAGTCACACCTCCCACAGAGAAATAAAGTCCACCTGACTGAGTTTAGAAAAGTCAACAGTGTCTGCTTGGCCACAGAACAGTGGTCAGCTTTTAAAAGACAACACAGATCTCTCTAGATTTCTATGGAATTTTACCTGATTTTATCTGAATTTTTACTCCATGATTTTTATTGATTATAGTTTGGGGCCCTTTAAGTAGAACAGTACTTACATTTAGTCAGGTGTTTAATGTTTAATGTTGGCTTTCCAATGTTATATATATTGTGACAGCGCAAAGTTAAAATAAATTGTATATGGTATAGTTGGGGTCTGGGAAAAATGCTAGAAGGATCGTACTGGAACTATAATAACAGTAACAGTAGCATTTCTGGAAGTCTGAAATACAGTGTTATGCCTAAGAAGAGTGCTTTCAATAGCTCATGCTCAAAAAGCCAGCTGTACAGAGGAAAAAACAGCAGAAATCATTTCAGGTGGAAAATGAACCAATAAATATTCCATAACCTATCTCCAGCTTTTTTCAGGGATTATGATGGCAATTAGGACAGTATATACTGTTTCTTTGATATTGTCTATGGCTGCCAGGACTACATGTTCTGTTGGGTTATTCAATTCATAAAATGCAGTATGTTCAAATCACGCTTTTTAAAGTGGTTTTCTGTTAGAACTACATCAAACGAAAGCCATATTGCTGGTTTAAATGTAATTCAGTTCATCCTTGTTGTGTCAGGATATTTTATATATATGTAGCGGGAAGGAAATGAAAAGATTAAAAAAAATATTAGTCATCATGAGTTTTTTTTAATGTCATCAGCACTACCATAAAGCCAGCTGATAAATTGCACACTATTGAGTGGAAAGAAATAGAATAAAATTAGTATTATATTACACTAGATTAATCATAACACTGGGTTACTGTCATTCTATGGAAAATAAAAGCTTGACTATTTCAGATTGTAAAGTTTCTTTTCAGCCTTGAAGATTATTTGCCTTAAGAGGCAAATAACCAGCCCATGTACTGAAGGAAGAACACGGATTTTTGGCTGGGGGGTTGGTAAATTTTTATCATTGTTTCTAAATGACAGCAAAGCAGCATTGATGACTTGGATCCAGATGGTTAGCAGTAACGCTTCATAACAGTAATCTAATGAAGCTTTTTAGTGCTGGTGACAGGTAAATGCTTGAAAGGTTTGTGGCAGGGAAAAAGCTCCAATAAATAACTTGAAACTGTGTCTCTCTTCTTACTTGCATAATTATTGCTTTTTATAATAGCATAATGGCACAGCAAAGCATAGGTGACAAAACGGCGAGAAAAGAGGAACTCTCTCTAGAGCTAATGGGATATACAATGGAACCGCAGGTTTCTTCTTACTTCTTCTAAGATGAATAGCTACTTAACAACCATTAGTCCTCTCAAAGACTTAGGGAGAGGATTAAAAAATCTTTTTCATGTAGTTAGTCTATCCAGGGATCAGCAGCTAAAAATAGAGGAAGACCAAAATTTTTCTCTATGCAAATAGAGAATAAAAGTTCAGAATATTTCAGCTGAAAGAAGAAAGTTCTGGGATCTCTCAAATGAGCTAATCCTGTCTACCTGGGAAGGGTACAATCAGAAATCTGGCACTGCCTTTGCAACAAGGGGGAAATCTGATGGCTGACTCTTCAAAGGGAAGGAGACCAGTCCTGCAGGGAACTTGATGTTTCTGATGAAGCCTTTTTCATTGGAAAACTAGGTGTTCGGTAAACGGAATTTTTAACAGAAATCATCTCCTTTTTTCTGGGGAAGAAAAAGTCAGAGGTAAAACTCAATGAAGGAGGGCAAAATTGGCTGCAAAGAATATCTGGAAAATTTTCAGCTTTTGATCAGAGGTTCACCAGGTTGTGTCAGCTGTTTCATTTCTGTTATAGAAAATCATACAAATGGTATAGGGGGAAAAAAAAAAGGAAGAAAACTGAAGAAGAAACTGGCTGAAAGACATTTTTCCTGTCAAAAGTTAAAAAAAAAAAAACACCACCACCAACAAAAAATATTATGTTGAACATTTAACTCAAAAAAAAGAAACTGCCTGTTCCTGTTAATATTTTCTACTGTTGGTTTTCCAAGCAGATGTGACTGGGAAAGTGTTGTCAGTTTTTCTGTGGGTAGGTGGAGCTGCTATGGCTGGTGCTTCCCTGTGGAATCATTGAATGCCTACCTGAAGCTGATAGCATTAATGGGTCCCATAGCAGGACTAGGATTTTTAGATGGGATCTGCCTCAGGCCCCTGCTGGAAGAGTGACCCTCAAAAGCATTGCTGACACTGGATTTTTGCTGTTTCACACTGTGGCTGGCAAAACAACAAAAGAAATCAAAGGATATGCAATTAAAACCTAGAACATGTACACAGCTATAATAATAAAATAGACAATGTTAAAAGGAAAACCACTGAGGAAAGATTCATCAACCCGGTAACAATAAGCATTGCTGAAAGCACACACTCAGTGTAAATGGTGCGGAATGAGGTATATAAATAGTGCGACGGGACTGAAGCAAAGAATCTTACATGCAATTTATTTAGATTGAAGGTTATTATGCAAATAAAGCATTTCATTGCAAAGCAGCTAAGAAGCATTCTTCTATTTTCTGCTGCTAAAAGAGAAAGTATCCAACAGTTGTTCACATGGAAGCATACTTCAGCCTCAACAGCTCTTGCTTGATTCACTGTGGTTATTCTGGGCCATGTGGTCTAACTTAGGACTGCTGCACAGTCCTGGTTGTCCACTGTTTCAGGTCCATGATCAGCCTTTTAGCCCTCAAAGGTTTGAGATGGGGAAGTCTGATAGATATTGATATTTGACTGATTTGTGAAAAAATCAAGTCATAGTCCTCTTCCCTCTTTTCCCCCGTAGTCTTGGATTCTTTTAAGGCTCTGCTGGAAGAAATTCTGTGCCTTCATACTAAAGCAAACATTTCTTATTTCTCAGTTTCTACAGATCAAGTGATGAGATGCCATGTGTGAACCCCCTGAAGGCTGAGAAGAGAAACTCTGACTTCCCAACAGAAAATTGTGAACTGCGGTTTCTTACTGGCTAGCAAGACCTTTGATTCAATTTGTATGAAAACTCAATTTACTTATTAAAATGGACATTATTGTTCAAATATTAGAAATTCCATTTCTTATATGTTCTAAGCTGTACAATTGTCAGATTTTTATGGTTTAGATTGTAAATGTGTTTTTCTCTGGCTAATTATTGGTATTATTTTTTTAATTTTGATGTCTTAAAGGCCAATGTACTGTATCATAATAATATGAAGGACATATTTAACAGGTGTGAGAAACACTGTATACAAATGTATATTTCTAAAAGCTATTTTTATGATTAGCATGTTTTACCATATTTAGAGTCAGGTGATATTGCACTTCTTTGTTTATAGCTTAATTCAAACAAGATCATTATGATTAGTGTCACACTTAAATACATTGTATGGAATTTTCCATTATTTTATTTATTATATTTGTCATTTAAAATAATCATGTTTACTAATAGGGATAGCTGCTAAAAGGTAAAAATGTCAACATATGAGAGCAATCCTTGATAAACTGTAAATTGGATCCTCTTGTTAATCCCTTTCTTCAGATAAGCGCTCTCTGTGATGCCACTCACTAGGCAGTTGTTACAGCTGTAGCTGCAAGTCTGTAAAGAGAGTTTGTTGTTACCATACGGAAAGTTTACATGGGAGCCAGTTTCCTGCCTAGCCAGGTAAATTACTTATAGGCCGTCAATATCTGAGAGCCTGAGTTGTCTTACTGACTACTTTTTGTTTTATTTTCTGGCAGTAGTCTTTCCACTCTCAACCCCCTAACGCCTTCCTAAAAGCCTGAAGTTGGAATAATTAATTATTACAGATGTTGTAGGGGTAATCTCAGCATAGAATTTCTTAATAAATCATATTTCCTTTCAAACAGAATGGATGCATTATTTCTCTTGCATTACTGATATTAAGGGTATCAAAGTATGTATGATATGGGTACAAGGTCTTCTTCTCTCAGGAGAGTACCAGCTTGTTCACCATGCCAAAGCTAGGCCTGCTTAGTGTTGCAGGTGACATGAAACAAGGAAGAAATATTTATTTACATCCTTATGTGAGATATACTCCTATAGAAAGAGACGTGTCTTTGAAGTAATTGCAGGAGGAAAAATGATTTAATAGCAACAGCCTTGCAAGAAGGAGAGACATTAGTGTAAATACCTTACCTAATCAAATGGAGCTCAGACACAGTTTGTGCCAGTCTGCAGCACATCAGCCCTGACTGATATCCATTGCCAGGGTATTTGGAGTTTGGTATCGTCCAACACCACACAGATGAACCTTTATCTCACCCTTTTCATCATTCTCTATAGGCTAAAAGAAAAAGAAAAATAAAGGTACCAGAGAGACTCTTTAGTAGATCAAACTTTCAATTTCTACAAAAACCAGCAGTTTGTGAGATGCTAGGTTCACCGCCAAAAAGTGGGGTTATGAGGAGGTGGGAGCTCAAGGGCTCTGGCCAGGTTTCCAACATGGGAACCGTCATCAAAGAAGGACTGATATTCTTCAAACATTTGGAAGAAGAGCATACATTTGAATTTACTTATCTATAAATGAGTGGAAATTTACTTCCTAGATTATGTAACATCGCACTCTCCATTATGTTTGTGTATCTTATCTTTAGCATGTCTATTGTCTATAGAGTAACATGAGTTTACCAGAGATCTGAGTAGTACCTAGCTACTTAATTAAGGAAAGAATAGTATAAGTAGTTACACCTGAGCATTAGCAATTGCAAACTCAGAATGTGCCAAGGGTGACAGTCCCAGAAAAGTAAAACGAAAAAATATTACTTCTGTGTAAGTGAAATGTTAGGTCAAATCAAAGGGTGAATAGGTTATGATAATTTTTAATGGCAAAAATGCAAAAAGAATTGTCATTTTGGGATCTCCATCTTTGGCTGACAGTTAAAATAAGTGCAAATCTTAGCATCTCAGTGGACATTTTGCCCATTTGAACTATGTAAACTGTTGGCTGATTTTAAAAGATTCAGCATGTCATCGAAGCAGATCAGTTCTGATACTGGTATTAATAAATTACATATGGAAAACAGTTAGGTGTATTATCTCTTTACCACCTCCATTCTAAATGATCTAATAATCTATTAAAAGCACTCTTAGATTTTTACAAACATCTTTCCAATCATTATCCTTAGAGTATGTATTCACAGAAATGATTTCACAGTCCCAATGTCAACCCTTTTTCACACCACAGTTTAAGTCCTGAATATATTTCAAACACAAAAAGACACCTTCGATAAGATCATGAGGCACTGTTTCATTCGCAGGACAGAAGCTTGTTTTGCCATGCAGTCTATTACTAGCAAGGTTTAGTAACAGCATGTTTGCTTCAAATCACTGCAGAGGATGCTGGTAGCTTCAACAGAGCTTGATAGTTCTATATTTCTCATGTATGTGGAACGCTTGGTGCTGTTTGCCATTAATACATATACTTGTTTTACATTGGTTTTGTTGGTTTTGTTTTTTGTTGTTGTTTGTTTGTTTGTTTTAATATTGCTCATCCCTTGCAATATGGAAGAGTAGGAAACATAAAGGATCTTGTCAAGCAGCTTGGCTAGTCAACAGTCATATAAAATCCTTTTTGGGCAGTCCTGAATTATATCAATTTTCTACAGAGACCTATATGCTCCGTGTATTTCAGATATTTGTTTCAAGCCTGTGCAGCTGCATGAATGGAAAATATTTACTAAAAAAGCTTTAAAGTTTGGATCAATCAATAAAAAAAAATATTTTTACTTTTGTAAATTCTTATATAAAATATTATTGCTGTTCTTGTTAGTTTTCTCTGTAGATCCACTTTTAGTTCTGAAAAATCATTGTAATTAAACTATGTAGGTAGCTACAATATTGTAAGCAGTCATGTTTTTAATCAATGCCACTGCAAGTCAAAATTAAAACATTCAGGGTTTGCCCATGTAGAGCAGATTAATGTTTCATTACAGTTTTCTTTAAAATGCTGTAACATAATTTTTACATGTCTGTAAATAAATATTTTCTCCAATTTATGCACTAATTCAGTTTTGTAATTTCTTCTGCTAAACTGTGACTAAGGAACTTTCCCAGAAAAATATATTTTTCTCATGGAAAAAATACCATTTAAAGCTCTGTGATGATACTGTGCTTCACAAACTTTCCAGGCAGAACCAACAGAAGCAGAAATCCATAGCAGCAAGTACTTATTCTTACATAAATAGAAAGAGAAAAATGTGGTAAATACTGCTATCATTTTAACAGTTTGAGAAACTTAAAGACCATTCCTGTCTTAAAAAAAAGTCTGAGAAGAAATGTAACAAACTTCCTGAAAAGAGGGTTCATTGGGGGGCTGGAGGGAGGAGGAGAGCATGGTCTGGTAAGTTTCACAGGAATTTCACAGAATTTATAGAAATGAAGAATGTATTTTGTTCATCTTGGAATCGTGTATTACTAAAAGAGCATGAATATAACTTATGAAAAGCATGTTAAGAATCATTATTATTTTCTGTTCAGTATTCAAACATTTTTTATTTATTGTTTATTATACCATTCACAAGGTGCTGCTATATAGACAAACTAAGGAAAATTGATCCATGAATTGATCCTATGAGAAAGTTTTTTAAATGATACAGGAACTGTTGAGAAGTAAGACTATCGTGAAACACATATGATTTATACATGACATTTAATTTTCACATTTGTAAATGTGTTGTCCTTATTGTTACAACTATGCCAGATTGTCCACAAATGTTGTGAAATTTATAAACATTTCAATCTTATTATATTGGGTACAGGGCCATTTCTTAGAAAGAATACTGCTACAGATTAAATAGTAGCTGATGAAAATAATTTCAAATTCCTTTCTAGTGGAGAAGGGAGACTGAGAACTTCAATTCACAGAAGTTTCCATTGTCCATTTTCAGAAAAAAATCCTTAGCGGTCTAGAAAATTTAAACCAAGGATATATATGATTTGAGAGGAAAACGGATAGTAAACTAAGATAATTTCATTTTTTGTACAAGTTTGTCAAGATCTTATGTAAGAAATGTCATCAAGAAAATTGACTCTGATAATCTTAAATTATGTATTGGATGATACTGGGCATGAAAGCAATTCTTGCTGAAATTAAGGCACCAATCAGCCAAGAATAAGCAGAAAGAGCAGCCTGCAGTGTTAAATGGATAAGTCAAACAACTTACCACTTTATGGGCCCATTCTGAAACTCTTTGTAATTAGGGACAAAGAAAAATATTTCTGAGTTTTGAACCTGTTGCGAAAACCACTATAAAAATAATGCAAAATTATTAGAGGAGTATTTAGAGGAGTTTTCCATTAAGGTAACGGAATCTTGTCTCTTTGTCTTAAGAGTCCTACAGGATGGCTCTAAAGCAAAGTGTTGAAAACATTTTCTTCTCACATAAATTCTTTCCTTTGAGACAGTAACCTTGTTCCATGTCTGCATAAATTCAGGCTTTTATACTCCCTGAAAAAAAACATATGGGATTTCTCCATAGTAAGATCTCACCAAAATCACTCACTCAGATCCAGCAGTCACAGATCAGGGGGAAAAAAAAAAAAAATCTCTGTATAGCTCCCACTCAAGAGGAAGAATGATATGTGTGGTGAAGCTAAGGACATTTGGACACCCTAAACTAGAAGAAAAGATATCTGTTTTGGACAGTGTGTGCCAATCTTAAGTCAGCTAAGGACAGTCCTAACTAAATATAGTCTATGCCTAGAGAAAGGAAAGTCTAGCCAAGGATATGATGAAAAATGCAGGAAAGATTCTGTACACCAAGTAAAACCAGCACAACTTGACAACTTAGTGCTCTAGCACTGAGCATTTCTCACCAATGAAATGTTCTGGTCATGAGGATGAGAGAGAGAGAAAGTAAAGGCATCTGTGTGCAGCATTTACAGCCCTTACAATGAACAGTGCTGGAAAACTGATAAGAAGAGTGCTTAGAAAAATCAAAGTGCTATAGGAAATAATCGGTTATTGGGTTTTGGATTGTGGGGTTATTAACTCATCAGAGACAAAATGGACTGATGTTTTTCATCGATACATATTTTGGGGTTGTTATAGTGAGTATTTATGTAGTTAACCTATCAAAGAAATGTTGCTGTTCCACACTTCTTCGAACAGAATTAATCCACAATTATCGCATTGTGTTTATCAGAAAAACTAGTTCCTATATCATCCCATATAAATCCAACTAACCAAGCAAAAAATATTTCTAATGGTTACACTGAAAACTTTCTAATACTATCTGGCTATGTATATTTAACAGCCTAAGGTAATGGAGAAGTTTTGTGTGACCACTCTGTGGTGTATTACTATATGTGAATATATCTATGATGTGTAGCTATGTATATAGGAAAAATATATATATTCCTCCATTGCTTTGTGCTTTGGATAATTAGAAATTTTTCTCTTCAACTAGAGACAGCTAATGTTGTGGAAAATAAGAATTGAACTCATCCCGGGCGTAACTGCTGATGTCAGTCATTAAGTGAGTACCTTCAGTGCCTACTCTAACCAGATTCTTAAGCAAAAAATGTAATTGGTGCTCACCCTATGAGAAGTTACAGTAAATATATATATATATGATAATTCATATTGCAGTTTCTAGTGTTGCTCCTGCTGCAGTATTACACATCAAGCTGTCCAGAAGCACAGCTTGCTTCCCTGTCTTCCAGAGACCATGGTAGAGGAGCAGAGGATATACAGCATGGCAGGGCTGCAACTTGAACGGAACACTGAAACTTAAATGAGCATTGTAAGTGGTCATACCTGCAGACGACAGGAAATTAATGAAAGAGGATGTGCTATTCATTTTACCTTTGAAGAAGCACCTTTTCTTAATCTTATTTTTTAGATTGAAAAGTAGAATTTATAAATATAGGAAAACCTTCAGGTATGTAAGCCTATCTGATTTTTTTTCTGATTTACCCTTAGACCAATCTTATATGGTTTGACTATCCTACCTTCAATAACAATGCTGCTAAAAACAGCAAATCAAAATGCAATTGATATGTTCTTATCAGAGATGGAGCTGTGCCACAACTCATATTTCTAGTCAGTCAAAATCCTGATTTATCTAATTGTTATACAAGTCAGTGTGCATAAAACATATAAATCGTGGTATGAAGCAATGAATTGGGGGTTGTTTTGGTTTTGCCAACAGACATAACAAGTTGCTGTCTCATATTCTGCCCCCTATCAGTACTCTACTTAACACAGCAGGACTAAGTTTTATGCAATGTGTGGTAGCAGACAAATAAATGACTGAACATTTATTTCCTTAGTTCCATACAGGACACCTCTCAGGGTTATATGCTATGAGATTTACTGGGTTTGTGATGACACATTGCATTACTTGTGATTAATGTATCAGTGTATAAAATGCCATTTTACAAATCTATTCACTGAGCGCTATTATTTGAGGGAGCAGGCCTCAGAGAGCAAGTGTCATGCCATGTCTCAGGAACACAAAAGTGTTTTTTTGACAGCAAGCTATATAAAATCAATTGTGATGATTTCAAGGATGAGTGACCTTTCAGATTTTGATATTTCTCCATTTACGTGGGGACCATTCATAAGTGAATTGCATGTTCTGAGTGCTTTTTGCAGCTGGCCAACAAGGTGGAAAAACTGTAATCCAGGAGTGCTACCAGCTTAAATGTGGCTCATTCTGAACAATTTCTCCCCAGCTGGTTTTGGAGGATCCGAGACATGTCACAATATAGCATGATAGCAGCAGAAAATAATGGCAATAAGAAAAATGACAAAAATCACTGCCCATGGAATTGCATGTGGGCAGCTATGTAGACAAATGACATTGCTGACCACTTTATCAGATATAGACTTTAAGCACAGGAGAAGCTCTGTGAAACCCCATGCAGTGCAGAGTTACAAAGAGAGCACATCTGCTGCCTACTCAAGTGAACAAAGGACCTGAGCAGATGTTAGATATCCAGCATCTTCCTCAGACAGCACTTTTCAAACATGTCTTTTCATAGGGGACAAGTTCAAGCTTTTTTCCTATCAGCTTCATCCCCATTTTGTGTGTGGTTTGTCTCATCTGTTAAACTACAAACTTTTTCAGAGAAGAAAAATGCAGTAAAGTGGTCTCCTCCTAGGAATAAAGAGCATGAGTGAGTAGGAGGTATGTGTGCACACACAATGTGCACAACCCACGGACCTGAAGATGAAAGAGATGCCTTTCCATCCCCACCACCCAGGGAACACTCCTTGACGAGTGTGAACCTTCACTGAAAACAGTAGCAACAGGATGGGTTTGGAGGACTAAAACTCTCACAGAGCTTACAAGCTCATCTTAAAAACATTTTTTATATGCAGACCTCAAGCGGTAACAGAAGTTTGAATCCTTTCTTGGCTATAGACGGGGACTCTAGGGCATGGGGAGGCCATTTAGCTGGCTTGCAGAGTTTTTCTGTTGGTAACAGCAAGAACCACAGAGGACTACATAGGATCCAGACCTGGTAAAATCACTACAGATTAAAAGACTCTTTGGTACTACAATAGATCAGATCTTTCTGTCTCTTTATGGACAGAGGTCTAAAATTAAATAGTCCACATCATGCTGGGTATAAATTTTTACAGATGTGAATAATCAGCATTATAATGGAGGTTAAATCATAAATCACATCTCACTTTCCAGCAAAATGCTCCAGTCAGGGTGGTTCTAAGTTAACAAAGTGTTAACCAGGTTTTGGAGAGGGATAGTGTGTGAAAGCAAAATTATGTCATCTTTCCAAGCTAAGGTGATATTGAGTACTTCTTTCACCAATGATAATCAAATTTTAGTGGTCTCCAGAGAAATGCAGATGAAAATTTAGAAAGCCATAAAGGTAACCAATAGCAAATACAGAAATGTATAATATTAAGAATGTATTCCCATGAGGCTTGGTTTTCAGGACTGCTGAGAAAACTAAGCTAACATTTGCCATTGAAAAGAATAGGGTTTAGTTACCATGAATCATCATAACTGAGAAAGGATCATGCTACTGTAACATGTTACCTCTCTGAAAAAATATCTCAGCTTTCATATTCTTCACAGATATTTTTTGATTCAAAAAATGTGAAACTTGCTGAACTATTAATTTTTGTATGTTTGCTCTTGTATTTTAGTCAACACTGTATACATTAATAAACAATGAACTTCAAACCACTTGAGGCCAGAAATTTGCCAAACAGGTTTCAGCCTAGAGACTTATCATAGAATGGCTTCAGCTGGA
>VXAA01004118.1:1086439-1103867 GCA_013399115.1 Anseranas semipalmata | reverse complement strand
GCGACCGGCCCGGGACGCGCTCCCCTGGCGCGCCCGCCTTGGCACGGCCCCTGGCCCGCTGCCTCCCGGGATAAAGAACGGCTTTTATCCCAGCCGCGACGCTTCCCCAGCAATGACTCCGTTCCACTCCTGTTGGAAACGAAACGTGTTCTTTAATCCCCACGAAAGCAGACGGCTCCCGCAGGCTGAGGAGCCGGGTCCAGGCCAGGGATGCTGCGCACTCGCCCAGCAACGTGCTACATTCATCTCCCGCTGCCCTGACCCAGTTCTGCCTGCAAACGTCTGCGCCATCCTGCCCACTGGGCCTGCCAGTTGACACCTGCCTCTGCCTCCCAGCTTCCTGGGGACCCCCTGGCTTGGCTTTGCCAAGAACAGCCACCCATGCAATGCCCATTTTCTGGAGAAATATGTCACTGCAAATATTTGCTTTTCTTCAATATTTTCTTGCTCTGGTATTGGCTGATTTACGTTTGCTTCACAGTTCTTGCAGGGATGTAAGGTTTGGAAAAATGTCCCCAAAACCTCGATGAGAAATGTGTATTTCAGAGGGTCGTACCAAGGCTTTCTAGTGTCCTGAGAAATACATGTGTTTCAAAGTCGGGAGCTTGACTAGGGGGATCCAGAGTGGTACCAGTAGCTGTGTGCAACCTTCAGCACTCAGCATTTGGGGGATAAGAGTGGCTCACGCAAGGGTGCTGGTCCTTGCAGCAAGGGAAGCTCGGTGGGTTTGGACACCAAAGGGGAGGCTGCCCTTTATTTCAGTGTCCGATGGAGCTCCGAAACTGAGCCTGACATCTTGAGCTCAGTGAGAGCTGAATCACAGGAGCAGGTAAAGGTCATCCCACATCTGAAGCAATGCAGGATAGGAAATGTCAGCACCAAGGACCCCCTCCTGCCTGCTTTGATTTGGCTTCTCTTGCGCACAAAGGGCATGCAGGCTTGACAAAGCCACCCTGCTGCACAACACAGCCTTACGACTGTGGACGTGCAGAGGGTTGTCAAACACCTCTTCCTCTGGAGGAGAATCTGTCATAAATCTCAGTTTACTGCTCATGCGATGAGAAGCTCCCGTGCCAGGGCTCCAGCTGGAGGACACTGCCGCAAACACGTACACCAGTCCCTTGCTGCTCGTGCACAGCAAAACCTGCAGCCTTTCTCTGAGCGCCTTTGCTCTGTGCCTCGGAAGCCGTTGCTGCATGCTTGTGTCCATGAGGTTAAGAACCAGGGCTGAAATTCATCCTTCAGCAGAGGCCCAGCACGAGGCTCGCTCGCCGCTCGCATCCACAGGCCTGCGTACCACTTGCATCCCATAGGGCTTAAGTGGAGCGTAAGTGGACCCTGGGCCTTGCGCTGGCGGCCTGCCCGGCGCTGGATTTCAGCTCCGAGCCCAGGCCTGCAGCTCTGATTCATGCACGTAATCCTGCTGAGGTCAGCGGGTTTCATCCTGCTCCCACCGCAGCCAGCGGGATGGTTCACACGAGAGTGGCAGGGTCAGGCTCTGTGTTTGCATGCGCTGTAGAAAATGGAACAATTCAGATTAAACCAATTAAGTTTTAACAGGTCTGGAAAGCGTTTTATTACATAATAAACAGGGGGGATTAGCCGTGTCAGGCTTTGCTGTGCGTGTACTCGTGGAGCGGTTCCTTGCTGACCGCGGCACTCGCTGTTCCTCTCGGCTCAGGACCTCCCCACGCCGCCGCCGGGGCTGGTCCCCAGACAAACACATGGTGCTGCGAGCACAGCTGCACGCTGGCTCCCATTCCTGTCCGACGCGTCCCCCGAAGCATTCTGGGTGCAATGCTTTTCCTAGCCCAAGCAGAGCCTTTTCTAGAAGAAATTTCGCAAGTTGCTCAGCGGCTGTTTCCACAGGCGTCCTTTAGAGACATGGAAACCCTCGTGCTTCAGCACAGGCGTGCTTGCGAGGAGTGAGAAGCCAGGCTGAATCTGTGCGAGGTGCTGACACATGTCTCGTCTTGGAAACAGAGCTGATAAGTTCCTCTTGTTTAGGGCATCTGCCCGGCAGCCAGTCCCCACTTCTCTCGCTGCTTAATCGAGATTCCTCCGGCTGCAGGCAGGGCTTGTTCCCATGCGGGTGAGGCCATCCTGGGAACGGCTGCCCCAGAGCTGGTAAATGCGCACCACCAGTGGCACACGGTGTGGCTTTGCCAGGGTGTTTTCGGGGTAATCAGACACTGAAAGGACGCAGAAAGCAGCCTTCAGCAGAAACCATGCTGCAACTTCGGCTGTGCCGCGGCTGCAGCTCCCTGGGGTGCACACGCGGTGCGGTGCAGGGGTCCTGTGGTGGCACCGCTTGGGTGCAGTGGCACTCACCTGGGGGCTCCAGGGCACAGCCGGTAACTCGTCACCAGACAGCTCAGCAGTGTTGCGCACAAATCCCCCACCTTGGAAGAAACCTTCCCACCTACCTGCAGACGGGGTGAGGGAGCAAGGCAGGGGAACCTCGTCCTCGCTTTTCCCAGTGGGTAAGCCCAGGCAGCACGGCCCGGCGGGCTCGGCTGAAAGGCATTTCGCACGCCGCTTCCAAAGGCCGCTGCAGGCGAGCTCCCGGTGCCGTGGCATGTTTTTCCCTGGAAGTGGAACGGCTGCTGCGGGTGGGGACTGCGGCATGTTGAGGGGAAGCGAAGGAAAACAGCTCCCTGTCTGGCTACTGCGGCTGGAAAGGTTAATTGTGGAGCGTGCACTCGGTCTGCGCACTTTTAATAAACACCCATTCTTTCGTTTTCCTCTAAAATAGTTTTCGCATTTTGCCATTGCGGCTCATGTTGCTTCCTCCTGCGACAGCTCCTCACCGATGGCTGCTGTACAAACAGAGCAGCTCCTGGGTCACTCACGCAGGCAGGCAGGTGGGAGATTTGAACGTCTCTGTTAATAGTTTATCTCTGAGTTAGTTTAATGAATTCTCCTCGTAATTACTGCGCAGAAATTGTTAGTATATCCCAGTGAATCAGAACTTTCTAACAACAACTCTGGATGAAATTATAAACTGTTTTTCTATCTTGGAGTGGAGTCTTGAGAGAGGATTCCTAATTGTTCTTGTCCCCTCTGGGGCCAGTGCTGGATTATCCCACACAGGCTTCTCTGCAGACTTGTTTTTAGCCTATCAGTGGGCTCTCTGCCAGACCTAAGGGATGGGGAACTCAGTTTTCCAGATTTAAATCCACCCCTCCACCCTTCCACTCCACTTACACCTCTAAGGAAGAGCATGGATTAGAGAGTATTTGCCCTCATGGGCCTTGGGTTGGATTTGAAGATGTGTCCTTAAAAGCTTTCCTTTTTAAAAGCTTTTCTTTTTTTTTCCCCATGTAAATCTGACTCCCAGCTTTCCGTTGGGAATGGGCAGAAGTGGGGCTGTGCTGCTCAGAGAGCAGACATCTCCCACTTCATCACGAATACCTGCCTTCGAACGGCATTTTCTTTGCGAGGCAATGGCTTGACTGGGAGGACAAGCAGGTGGCAGCGGGTCTGCGGTGCACGGCGCCTGGAGCAGGGCATGGGTGGCATTTTGGGAGCGGGGCAGGGGTGACCCCTCCTGCTTGCTGGGCTTCAGGCACACGTGCAGAAGGCTCATCCAAAACGTGTCTCCATGCTGGCAGAGCTGGGTCTCTTGATGTGGCTTACGCCCTTGATGTCCCAGTGCACTGGAGGCCATGGGCAGCCGTGCTGGGTCACTGTCACCAGCGCTGTGAACAACCTGTGCAGCGATGCCATGTCAGCCAACGATTCTTGGGCACATGGACCATGGCGAAGGCGGCTGGGAGTTAGCATGGGGCCAAGGCAGCTCTTCCTCTCCCCGTCCCCGCCATCGCGAGGCGGGAAGGGGCAGCGCCACCGGCCGTGTCCCATCCCGCTGGAAGCGCTGACGCCTGTCTGGCTGCCGGGACACCCCGGCGGCCCCGTCCCAGGCACGTCCCCAGCGCCCGGCACCGTGCCGCGGGGCCGCTCGGGCCCAGGCGCCCTTCTCCAAACATCCCTCCCGCCGCGCGCCCGGGACCCCCGCCGCCCCGCGCACCCGCCCTTGCTGACGGCGGGGAAAGTCGGAGCCGTGTCCTTGCGCCGACCTTCGGCTGACCTTCCAGTAACGCTCGAGAAACCCTCGGAAAGGCTTTCTCATTGTGCAGCCCCAGGGTTTCCAGGGAATTAGTCAGCAGGCTGGAATTGTGCTCTGTGTATGTGACCCCCCCGCTCCCCCCGCCTCTCCCATCGCTGGAGCCGGACCGGTCCAAGAGATATGTTGCCAGGGTGACAGCGAGGTGTGATGGATGGACAGAGAGTGGCTGCGGAGTGGCAGGGCCGCTGGTCAGTAACCCAGGGCTGTGTTTATAAGAAGGAAGAGGCTGTTTCCTGGAGCTAACATAATGCAGCTCTAAAAAAGGCAGGGGAAATACATCATGCGAGGAGAGCGCAGCCCGGGGAGGGGAGGGCCGCTGCGGAGCCCAGCACCGAAGCCAGCCTGCAGGTCAAGGTGCCTTTGACAGGGGCCTTTTTTATAGGCCATTTGCGTGAGAGTTCGCTGCTGTTTCTCTGCAGCCCTGACAGCGGCTCAAGGCCCAGCCGGGGCTCGGGGAGGGTCTAATCTCAACCGCCGCTTTCCAGCCCTTCGGCGTGGGACCCGCTGATTTATTTAGAAAATAAATAACGCTTGCTGACTATTGTTCGGAGTGACAGTCCCCCCGCGGCACATAGGCGGAGGTGTGGGGAGCTGGGAGAGGACCTGGGGCCGAAGGAGCAAGGGGCTGGTCCCTGCCTGCGCTGGGGGCCCGGGGTGTCCCCAGGGCATCCCCCGCAGCAACAGAAGTGAACAGCGAGGGGACATCGACCCTCCTTCCCAAAACCCAGCTCTGGTGGTTCTCCTCCCTCTTTGCCGCATCGCAGGTGTGCGAATTCCCCGTGCAACGGCTGCGGGCTCATCCCCGCGCCCCGTGTCACCTCCCAGCCCTCGCGGCCGCGCTGCCCCTAACGCCACCCGCTCCGTCCCGGTGCTGCTACCGCTGCCACAGTCTGGCCGTTGGGCTCCTCTGCCGCGGGAGCCGAGCCCGCGGGGTGCTGCAGCACTGCCACCCCCTCGCCGCTGCCCCCGCACCGTCCCTGCGCCCTGCTCTGCCCTGGTCTCCTCCAGGGCTCAGTGAAGCCAATCGAAGCCGCAGAAAACAGCCCTGGATTTTTTTTTTTTCCTGAAAAAAAAAAAAAAAAGAATATATACATATAAAATTCAACATTTTAGAAAAGAATTTCACACACGCACACACACAAAAAAAAAATCTAATCTCTTCTGGCTGTAAATTGCATCATTTTCTGTATAGGCACAAATTGTTTCTATTATGCCTGAAAAATTACCAAAAAATTTTGGTAATTTTTAAAAATCTTTTTTATTCTTTTTTCTCCTATTATTTTATTCTTATAACCCTGCAATAGCTGAGCAAATGATATCTCATTTAGGGTTTTTCTTTTCTCCTTTCCAATATTGCTCAGCTTAGAAAAGTGACAGCACAGGGCAGAAGAGATGAGACAACAGAGGAGGAAATCTCATGCAAATGTCGGGCGTTCTGCAAGTAACTCCAGGGTTGGGGAGAAGAAAGAGACAATGGAAACACGAAAACACACTGCTTCCACATTTTCAACAGCTTTTTGATTTATGAAACTGAAATAAAAAAAAAATCAAAATTTCAATTTAAAAAAAATGTTTCAAAATGTCCCACAGAAAAGTTAAATGAAAAGCTCCTGTTTTCCATGTAATAGTTTTCAATCAAATTCATTTTCGGCAAGACGTTTTTCAGTAATTTTCACAGCTTATTTTTCACATTTTTAATAATTATAAATCTACCTTGACATAGTAATAAAAATCCTCAATTTCCACCTTTCCAGCAATTATCTGGGTTCGGGTGCTGTCCTCACTGCTGTGGGAGTGATTTTTTCTTTCAAGTGGAGCCTCATTTTTGGCTCAGGTTTTTGCTTTTCCCTTTTTTCTTCGGAGGAGTGTTATGTCTTCAGCGCTGCTCAGACTTCCCTTCTCTAATTCATGCAAATACTGCGTTGTGCACAAATTCCTCAATGAGTTTAAACTCGTTATTATTTATTAATCAGCAAACATTTTTTTTTTTTTTGCAGCCCCGCCTGATTGCTGTCTGAAAACCGCTTTTTAAAGAAGCATTTGATGAGTATTTGTATATTTAATGTTTGCATTGTTCTAAGTGACTTTTAACATTACGTTCTCTCACCCGCTTTCAGTTCAAACCAGCGTGCTCACACGCACTTACATCTGAACGCGCTTGCAGCTCGGATTTTATGCAGCTGTATTGAACAGCTCGCAAAAAAAAAAAAAAAAAAAATCCATATTGTTGAGTTCCTTGGTTTGCCTGACACATCCATTACCGCTGCAGGGGCCGCGCTCTGTGCCGGGGCCTGGCCGCGCCCAGCAGCCCCAGCCCCGCGGCTGGGCTTTTGCAAAGCGCCCTTTATTCCCCGTGTTTTCAGGGCGCTTCTCGCTCCGTTCCCACCCGCCCCACGGACACGGGCTGTCCGGGAGGGCGCAGGGCCGGCCGCGGGGGCTCATCCTCCTGGCTCCTCTGCGAGCCTCCCCAGGTGGCCATGATATTTCTAAAGGACTCGTCCCCGTGCCGCAGTGAGCTCATTAGCTAATTCACTTATTACGCGGCACCAGCTGAAGCGTGTGTTTGGGTTTGCAGGCAGCCCCCTCTCGCCTTCCCCCCCAGCTTGCCTCGCCTCCGCCGCGCTCCCTTCTCTTTGTTTTAGCGAGGAAGGCAGGTTTCTAAAAGTTCTCTTGGCTCGGCCATTTTGGGCGCGTGCTCATCCCTCCCTTGCCATTCCCGGGGTGTTTGCTTGGCTCCTGCAGCCCCCAGCGAGAGGGGCTGCAGCCGGCGGAGCAGGCAGGACCCTGCTTGCCCGGCGCCTTCACCTCCGCCAAAGTGGCTTTTCGGGCCCGTTCACATTGCCGTGTCAATCTCGGAGCCCGGCTGGGCAAACGCACCACGGGTTTGGTTCAGACAAAGGGAGGCGCGGGGCTTTCCTGAGAAGGAGGCCGCGGCGTGGAGGCCGGGCAGCGGGAGGCGCGGAGGTCTTTGCATCGCCCCCGCTTTGGAGAGGGTCCACTGGGTCTCGCGGCTCAGCAGCAGAGAGATGCTGAGCACGCTGGATGCTCGCCCGGTGCCCGTCACCACCAAAGCTCTCGTCCCCAACATAGGGAGCCCAGGGGGCCTCTTCCCTCACCGCCTGCTCCGGGAGGAGCCCGGTCACAACCCCTGGCCGGGGAAGAGGGACGGACCCGGCATCCCACCCTCTTCCTTCTGGGGGGCCGCACGCCGCAAGGTCCACCTCACGCCGGCGCTTTCCGGCCCTCTGTGAGAACGTACAGCTTGTGGCTCCTTCATTGACTTTGAAGAATGTCCCTTTATTCACAATGTTATTTCCTTTAATCACTGTGGGGTTGCAGGAAATCTTCTTGGAAAATTATTTCAGATTGGCTGGAATCACCGTACGGTCACAGGGATGGAAAACTCACTTGAACTTGTTTTCATTTTACCCTAAAAAGTCACTGTCCCCAGAAGGTTCAGATGAATTTGGATAAACATGTGAGTTCCGAGGATTTTGTTGTTGTTGAGCAGTTTTCTTCCTTTTTTTTTTTTTTTCCCAAAATGAACCTCTGCATCTTTCCAAGTTCCTGAGTTTTCCTCAAGACCAGGGGTGCAGAGTCAAAGGAAAAATGGGCCATTTGCATAAACAGATTGAAGACAGGCAAGTACATCAATAAGGGACACAACATGCAAGTAGAGATAACAAAATGATAAGTGACAGCTTTGGCTGTCAGCTAAGAGCCACATCAACTGAATTTTATTCTACTTGAGGATATCTATGCTTGCCGATATGGAAGAAACAGAAGATGTGCTAAATCTTGACGTTCGTGGGACTTTAGTTCCATGCCTACATGAAATTCTCATGAGCAAGGGAGAGGAACGTGGTCTAAATGAACATTGTCTAGATGGACATGGGGCTACGTGGGAGCACAGCCGTCTGGAAAACCATGTTGAAAGGGCAGTTACCAGTGCTTGCCCCTCAGATGGGACCTGCTCTGGACATAGGGCTGGCCAACGCTTTCATCAGTGATCTTCACCACCTCAAGCAACGCTGGTCTGGTAGGGCCTGCAAGAGGCAGTTCAGCTTTTCTTGACAAATTGGAGAAATCTGAAAGAATTACTATAGATAAAAACAAAATAAGGCTTTTCTGTGAGTTGTGACAAATCAACTGCATGCCCACTAGCAGTGAATTGAGCGAGCTTGTTCTGTGGGAAAGTAGCTGGAGGTGACAGTGGGTCCCAAAGGGAGTGCGAGCCAGCAGCGTCCTGCTGAGTGAGAAGAGCGAAATCAGACTGGGACGTATAAACGAGGTGTTTGTGGGACACCTGATGTAATCCTGCTGCACTCAGAAAGTGTCAGCCTGAGTGCTGAATCCCACTTCGGGCTGAGCGTTTCAAGTTGTGGTTCTGGGAGAAAGCCCAGGGAAGAACAAGAGTGATCAGAAATTCAGAAAACATGACATACTGGAGGAGGCTGAAGGACCAGGGTAGCTTACTATCAAGAAGAGAAGACTGCAGGGAAATAAGATAAAAGTCTTCAAATGCATAAAGAGCTGTTACAAAGCAAGAGATAATGGGCTATTCCTTGTTTTCAGGGTGGAAAGAACAAGAATCCATGGGCTCACCCTGCAATGACTGCAGCAAAGGAGATTAAAACTCGTTTTTCTTGGGAGCTGCCTTCACTACTAGCGGCTTCTTGTAGGCAGAGTTTAGACAAAACCTCCACCAGCAAGGGTTTGCCTCCTTTGGCGGCAGGCAGACAGGCTGGGTGACCTTTCAAGGGCCTTCCAGGCTTATTTTTTATGATTCTGTGAATACGGATACTAGAAAGAGAGAAGATCATTTTGCCTCTAGCCAGTCTATTCGGGACTGGTCCTTGCCAGGTGTGTTTTTCTTCAGATGTGGATGCCGTCCAGGTTTCCGTCAACTCCATCGGCATTTTTGTTATTTACTCTTAAGCACTTTTTTTTTTGTCTTTAAATCCAATCTTTTCCCCATTTCTGTACGTACCTGTGGTCCTTCTTCTCCTGGGAAGGTCATATGCCATGTGTGGTCCCCACCAAGCCATGCACAGAGAGACCTTCTCTTCCCCATCCAATTGCCCGTATGCCTACATGTGGGATCCAAGAGCACCCAGGACAGCCCCTGTCTTGCTCCTGAGTCTGCCTGGTGACAGACCCATGGTGTTGCAAGCTCCCGTCTAGCTCGTGGTTTCACTCCCACCGCAAGGCCCCTGTGGGTCGTCCGTGGGCTGGGTGTTTTTCTGTTTGTAAAACAGGACGAACAACAGTTGCCCCCCTCCCTCTGCGGGCTCACAGATGTCAACCATTTTGTGTTTACGTTGAGTTCATGCGATGTGAATTTTTGTGTGTGTGCTTACTAGAAACTGATATATTGTTACTCACGATGTTTAAGATCGGAGTTAGTCATTAGATCACCTATTCTGATCTCCCCGAGTGCTGTGTCTTATTACTCTTCTGGGATCCAAATAACTTGGGATTTCACTCATGCACAAAAGCATCTGGTCTGGAGAAGCGAGGGAGTTCATAGTTTTGTCTCACTTACTGACTAATGGTTAATCCACCAGCTAATCAGCATTGCTCAGAAATTGCATGTCTTATTTCTTATGCAGCTTTGTCTGGCTTTTAATTTCCAGCCATTGATTCCTGTTCTGCCGTTTTTGGCTGGAATAAAAACACTTTGGTACACAGTATTTTCTTACTATCAGAGTACTTGTGCATAGCAGTCAAATTTCTTAAGCTTTTTTAAGAAGAAAACAGGTTGAGCTTGATTCTGTCACTGTGGGGTGCGTTCTCCTGCCCTTGTGTCTTTTCCGTGGCTGTTTTCTGCACCCTCTCTCATTTCACAGAATAATTTTGGCCTCGGGAGCTCTGGCGGTACAGCCCGCTGGTCAGGCCTTCATCAGTCAAATTTTGGAAACGTCTGAGGATGGAGATGCCACCGTCTCCCCGGGCCCCTGTGCTGGTGCTGCTCTGTTTTGAACCCACATGTCCCCCCCTTCCAGTCCCAGTCTGGCTGTGAGGGTGCTATGGGAGACTGAAAAGGTGAGGGGAAACAACATCTGCAGCTCTCCCTTCTCCTGCAGTTTTTGAAACGGGGCACCTGGCCAGTCCCAGCATCTCAGTGTTGGCTCCCTATCTCACGCTGTGTTCGGGTGCAGGACACTGCATCATAACTCCCATGCTCCCTGCTTCACGTCCAGGGCTGCGTCTGCTACGTGGTCCCAGCATCAAGCTCACATCCAGCTTTCACTTTGCTTTCGACTTGGTCAAAACAGGCAGCCAGGTGACCCCGTCCCGCAGCCACGCGCGGGACTGCAGCAGAAGATGCCAGCAGCGAGCTCGTGCTGCCCCTCAGTTTGGTTGCACTGGATCCCCAGAGCCTTGGGGGGGTGTTTCTCGACAATTGGCATTACTTAGGACAAATACTTGATCAGGATATTGTATGTTGCTAAGCTGAGCACTTTGCAGATATCTGTGTGAGATATCCAGGGCCTTACTGCTCGCTGCTTCTTTGAAGCCGCTGCTTTTGCTCCTTCAGGCAGTTTGCATCCCTGCTTTAGTCTCGCATTGAAACCTATTTGTTTCTAATTTTCAAGCAAGAATTCCTAAGAAGATCCTATTAAGACAGCTATGGACTAATAATATCTTCGCCATATATGGTGCACTTCACCCTCAGTTTGTGTGCGGCTCTAAGTATATGTTGCAGCGCACTCTGAATGCCGCCAGCTGCTCGGCAGAGTGCGGCTGTTATCCAGCCCAGCACGGCCGCACGCTCTGCAGGGGCCCAGGGGCTGGCCCTGGTCTCCCAACAGGTACGTTTTGGCCAGGCATCCCCTGCTCTGCCTTTTGTGCAACAGCAAAACTGGATGGGCTTGGTCTGTGCCGTGCTAGCACTTCTGTGCTTTTACAGCATTGCATTTCAAAGGTCTGATTGCAAGGAGGTGCATGCATGTTACCTGCAAGTCTGGCCAAAAATCTGATGCTGCAGTGCACCGGGGAACCCTGCAGCTCTGAAGAACATGTCATTTTGATGGTCACAAGGGAAAAATCTGCCAAAACCCGAGGTACAGCGTGGAAGGTGCCGGCGCTATGTCCCTGCCATTGGCCCTGCTCAGTTTTGTTTCTCATTCTGCTCATCCATGGCCACCCAAGCTGGGCCATTCCTGTCCTCAGAGGTGGCCAAGGCATGAGCGACTGCAAAAATGACAGTGACATGTGCCAGGTGCCAGCAGGTCCGGGCACCGGAGGGCAGGGACGTGCCCAGGTGCCAGCCCTGCCAGGGGGACAGTGCTGGGACATCTTTGCATGTGCCCCAGCAGGTCGGCCCACAGAAACCTGCCCAAACATGCCAGGGGCTCTTTAGTGGCCAGGCAGGGGACAGACCTGGTGCTTCCAGGTCTCCTCTCATGACATCCGCCGAGTCCCATTCCCGCACTAATCTTGTCATTCTATCCAAAACAATTATGGAGGGCTTGTTGTTTTTGGCACAGTCCTTTATTTACAAATCCCATCCTGCTTATAGCTCATGGTTTCATTATCCTCTAGATGTTTACAGATCTCCTTTTCTTAATATTTGTGCCATTATTTTACTAGGGACCCGGGTGAGGCTTTCCAGACAGCGATTGTCTGGCTCATCCTCTCCCCCACCAGCTCCTTCTGGAGAAGTGCACGTTCCTCCACTATTGTCCCTGCCCTGGGTGCCCTCCTGCTGTACCTGCATCACCAATGTCCGCCCTGAGCCTCCAGCTCCTGATCATCACCTCTCCTCCGCACAGCCACCCCCTGCGCTCCCCACTCCCGGAGGCGGGACATGGGTGCATGCCCCTGGCCGTGCGAGCAGCCCCTTGGCTGGCTTTCGGCTGGCGGAGGACCGTGTCCTGGGAAGGCAGCCGGTGGCAAAGCCGGCGCTGGGATCTGGGGGTCATTTGCATGGCACAGAGGTGGGTTGCCGGCTTGTGTTGTGCATCGCTCTGATGCTCGCTCCTGCCCGTAGGCTGTCTGTCACAGGGTCTTGTTTAACCTTCTCTGCCACAATATCTCGCAGCCTTTAATCTGTTTATCCTCGTAACCCTGCGATGAGGTAAAGGAGAGTTATCCTCATTTCAGAGGTAGGGAACTGAAGGGAGCCTTTTCAAATGCAGATCAGTGTTTAATGATGCAGAGATAAAGATTTAAAAAACATGCCTGAGACAACAGGCATGAGGCGTGTAACTGAGCTGGCTGCTTCTGCAAATCCCATTAAGCGCCTCTGCCTTTTCCAGCTCTCGCTGTCTCAGGGCAATGCTGGCAGAGGGGCAGGGACACACGGTGCTGGGCGGCTCAGCCCCCGGCCCCGCAGCGGGACTGGCAGAGGCAACAGTTCAGCTTCCCCGGGTGCACCGGGGTGCCAGGTGACACACGGCCCCGCACAAAGTGCACCCCAAACCCTGGCACAGGTGCGTGAGATCCTCTGCTGCGTTTAGGAATGAAAACGAAAGCAAGTTTGCGCTGTGGGTGCACGCATCGAAATGTGAGGTGGGGAATATGTGTGAGCACCTGCTTTGCTGAGCTCTGGCCTCTGAAAGAGAGGGAGGGCATGGGGGAGCTGGGGGTGGCTGGGGCAAGGGATGCCCTGCCCGGGAGGAATTGCCCTCCGATTGCGAGGGGTGCGTGCGCTCTCTGTCCATGCAATGCAGGCAGCACCGCGCACGCTGCACCATGAAATGGAGAGCGAGCAATAGCCACGGGCTCGCTGTGCTGCCCCTGTCTGGGCAGTTGGTATCTACAGCAGATCTGGTTAAAAACCGGTGCCGTGGCTTCCGCCAGGCGATGCTGCGGGAGGCGGCAGCGCTGCGGGGGCTCGGTGCTGCTCGGTGCAGGTCTCGCTGCTGCTCCTGGGCAATTGTTGCTGTGCTTGTGGGAATGCGGCGGCTCGGGCTGCGCAGAGGTCAGTGCCTTTGTCTTGCTGCAAGGAGTTTATCTCTGCGGATCTTGCCTGCTTTCCTGGGTCAGGCTTCACCTCCTCTGTTATCAGCAAACGCAGGAACAGCCCATTCCAGAGCCAGGCTGCGGAGGAACCTCTCGACCCCCTTGCAGGGGGAGGCAGCTCTCACATCCCATCCCTCCCATGCTGGCGGGCACCACCAGGCCCTGAGGGACAGGGATGGGACCTGCAGGACCCATGGTCACCATACCCCGGCTGTGGGCGGCAGGCGCAGTGGCGTGCCAGCGGTAGTGTTGGTGGTGCCGTGTGTTTTACATGGATGCCTGCAGTCAGAGGCGGAGGAAGAGGCAGCGGAGCCGGCAGGGCCATCCCCAGCCTCATCTCCGCTGGGTCCTCCACCCCAAACGTGCAGGGGGGACAGGTCCCCATCGGCAGCACCGATCCCTCCTTCCCCAAACCGCCCCGGCCCTGCGCGCCCTCCCCTTCCCAGCAGCTCCTGCTGGACCCCTCCAGCTGTCTCCTAAACCCAAACCATTAGCATTTCCTGTTCAAACATTTCCAATAAATAAATGGAGACATCATGCCACAAGCCCGCAAGTGACCCAGAGGCGGGTCCGAGGCCGGGATGGACACGACCACCCAGCGCCCGACCCCCTGGCTGGGCGCCAGCGCTGCCTTTGTTTGAATTCCCGGGTGAGTAAGCGCTTGGCTGACGCCAGCCAAAATGCCATAAGAAATTATTTTTTATATTAAATAAATTGTTTTCAGTAAATCTGCTCCTACACCAGGGTCCAGAACCTACCCACAGCACCGGGTGCCCTGTAAGGCATTGGACTCCTCTTTCCTGGCCTCATCCTGGCCAGGCAGAGGGACACGCGCTGCCAGAGGGGCCAGCTGGGGCCGGCTGTGCTGTGGGTGCTTCCGTCCCCCCTGTCCCCAGCTGTGCAGAAGTCCATGCCTTAACACAGCGGTGCCTTGCCCACCCTGGGGCTGGGGATGCTGGGGACCGATAGCCAGGTCTCTTCTCCATTTGGTCCTTTGCACCCTTAGGAAAGCATCTCTAACACACCAGGGTGCCAGGCTTCATTTTCTGGGTGGCTCGGGTGGGTGCACGTGCCCCTTGCTCTCAGGAGCGCACAGGCCTTGTCCTCGCTGCTTTGGGCTGTTCTCCAGCTTCCAGCTGGAAGCAGAGAAGAAGGCTTTGGAGCTAACCAAGCTCTTTCATGGTGGGAATTAGAAAAAATGGCAGGAATATACCTTCCACTATTTTTTTCTTTTAATTATATTTTGCTGAAGCCAATATTTCCTGAAGGAACACAGTGTTTTGGGCAACATTTTGCTCTTGAAATTTTCTGAAACATTTAAGGAGGTTGAAGCACTCTTCAAAAGAGGACATGTAGATGTTCTCCTCCAGGAGAAGCATTCATTTAGCAGCATGTTATTCTCCGGCACTGTTAGACTTCAGAAACTGAAATGCAGTGAGATTGCATTTTAACGAATTTGTTTGATGGAGAAACTTGAGAAAGCCTTTTTTTTCTGATTGGGAATTATTTCATTAGAGTTTCTGCCTTGCTGAAGGGAAACTCTTGCTGCTCCCTCCCGCAGGAGGAGAGGTGTGGGGAGGAGGTGGGGAGCACCTGAGCACTCGCTGTGCTTCAGCGGGATGTGGACGGGTTTTGTTTTGGCACCAGCGGGTGAAATCCCTGGGGCTCCCCCCCCCATGGGGCACCCGTGGGGCTGTGCATGGGCGCTGCCCATCCCTGGCCATGCCGGGGTCCAAGCGGCCTTCGGTGCCGTGGCTCAGTGTGAAGGCAGCGGTGGGGGCCCCTTTGAGCCCCTGCCGGTGCCCCGCGGTGGGGCCAGCAGCCCCGGCTGCCACCGGGGCTCAGTGCCATCAGCACTCAGAGGCGCTGACAGACGGACCCAGCGAGGGGCTGGCGGGGGCCGGAAACTCCCGATCCCTCTTTATCTGCCCCTCGCCCTGCTCTCTCATCTCCCTGTCACGCTCCCCGTCTGGCCTGCTATCTCATGCTCCCGTTCCCGCCTGCTTGGAGTTGCCCTCCCTACGGCCAGGCACTGGCCCCTCTCCCCCATCCCAGAGCCCCCCAGAACCCACACGGAGCACCAGACCTGATGGGGAACACACCTCAGGTGTCCCCATCCCGTGTCTGCATGCTGAGCATCAGCAGCGGCAGCAGGCAGGTGCCTGGGACGGGGCTCCGCAGCAGTGGTGCATCGCAGGTTGGAGTCTTCCCAAAAGATGCCAGCTGTTCCTGGGTACTGGGTACCAGCCCCAAAGCATGCCTGAACTTTTCCCATGGCTCTTGTGCCATCCCCGATCCCACACCATTGCTTTGCACACCCAGTGCCACAGCTGAGCAGGGTGCCGGTGGGGGGGTCGGGATCCGCAGTTAATGTAGCTGCCCCTAAACGCACTGCCAGAGATCAGCTAATCTGATAATTACAGCAACAAAAGCCATTTAGACAAACCATGACCTGACCCCGGGAGCTTGGAATGAAAACATTTTACCCTCCTCTGTCTGGATCCCGCACTGAGAAAACATCTGTATTCAGAGGAAGGCTGGGAAAACAGCCCCATGCAGCACCGGTGGGAACAGCCGCAGCGCTGCCCCTGCCCGCACCCTGCCTGTGCCCAGCCTCAGTCCCCCGGGACAGGCTCCAGGCTGCGGGAGGGCAGCGGTCCCCGGCAGTCCCCGTGTCCCCGGGGCACCCGAGCTGTGCGGGAGCCGTGCCCCCGCTGGAGGGGCTGAGCGCGGGGGGCCGTGCCTGCGTGCGGCGCGCGCCCGGGGGGCCCCTTCGCTCTGGGTAAGGTGTGCGAGCCTTCACGTTGAGTGGCAGGTCGTTGCTGGCTGTCAGTCTGCGGCGGGAGATGAAGGGAGGGCTGCCTCGGGGCCGGCTCCCATGTTTCTCTTGCTTTTCCATGCATCTTGGTGGCACCCTTTGTGTAGGCTGGGGAGATGAAAGCACAGGGCCAGAGGGATGTTGCTAACGCACAGCCACCCGGCTGCCTGCTGCTTTGTGCCTGTCTATCTCGTTCCTGCATCTGTTCCCAGAGGAGCCCCGAACCGCGCAGCCGAGGGCGCGTGACGCCGGCGGGGCTGGGGGCCCCCCCGCACCAGCCGGTAACTCCCGCGACCCCGGCCTCGCAGCGCGGGCAGCGGCACAGACCGCACCGGCACTGCTGTGCTGCCCGGCAGCCCCCGAGGAAGGGGAGCGAGACCGTGCCCACTTGCGACAAATGCATTTTTTTTCCTGCGAGTGGCACTGCTCAGCCTGCCCCAGCGTCCCGTGTGGCTGCGCGGTGGCTTGGCACAGCCAGCTTGGCAGGCAGTGCCACTGCGCCTTCCGTGCACTGGGAAAGGGCTTGGCCCTGTCCCCAAATGTCCCAGAGCTCTTTGGAGAGCGGTCGGACTAGAAACCAGTAAGAGCAGTGAGAAGCTGCCAGTCTGGGGACTCCCCTGCACTGCTGTCTGCTCCAGAAATAGGCAGCTCCCAGCAGCCTTGGTCGGCCCTTCCCCTCCAGCATCCCCCTGGTGCAGAGCTTGGGTCCTTGTGACCCAACAACGTGACTCGCCCTGCGGTGGGGTACCCCCCTTTGCCTCTGATGCCCTTGTCCTCATCTGCTGCTTCCCTGCTCATCATTGCATCGTCTCTGAATTAGCAGCGCCCACAGACCTCAAGAAGCCCAAGTGCTCTTCGTTAGGTTAGGGTAAGGGTTTAGGTTAGGAATAGGGTTAGGGTTAAGGTAAGGGTTTGGTGATGTCCTCACAGCACCTGGCAATGTCAGGAGTTTGCAGGAGTTCACAGCCACGGCAGAGAGCAGACCTGAGCCCTTCTGGGCTCCCACTCAGCCTTTTCCCAAGGCCCAACAGAGCCTTTGTCTGAACTGGGCTAACCCCCTCCTCTGACACCATTGCCTTGCTGCTCTGCCTTTCCCATTGCCCCGTTTCCTCCGCAGGCAGCCTCTGCCTCCCCTGCCAAGCGCCGGGCACCTCTCCCGGGTGCAGCGGCGGCAGGCGAGGGCTGAGCCCCAGGCTCATTGGGCACAGGCGAGCGGCGAGGAGCCCGGCAGGGCTGAAGCGGGACCTTGGCGGGGCTCACAGAGGCCGCGTGTGACACGGGCTGCCCGCGAACGCCTTTGGGGACAGCGAGTCCTTCCCGGGCCGTGCTTTATGTCGCGTCCGGTGTGTGTGTGTGGGGGGGGGTTGTTGTTCGCAACGGCCTTCCCGGTTCCGTTGAAGACTTTCCCAGGTGCCGCAGGTTTCCAGCACGTTCCCACAAACTTCGGCCGCGGCGGGATGCGCGGGCCGGCTCTGCCCTCTGCCGTCACCCCCCAGCACAGCCGCGGCTCC
>VXAA01004118.1:1062585-1085881 GCA_013399115.1 Anseranas semipalmata | reverse complement strand
CTCGGCGCGTGTCACGGCGCCCGGTGACCGGTACGGGCCTCGTGGGCGGGTGACAGCGGCGGTAACCGGGCCCGGAAGGTCACGCGTCTGCGGGCCGTGGGCGGCTCCCCCCCGCGGGTCGGTAAAGGTCACGGACACGGCTGCGCCGCGCCGGTGCCAGCCGCGGCCCCGGGTGTGACCGGCAGCGGTCTCCCTCTGCCCGCAGCCTACCGCACGGACGAGGGGCAGCCGTGGGTGCTGCCCGTGGTGAAGAAGGTGGAGCAGCTGATTGCCAACGACGGCAGCCTGAACCACGAGTACCTGCCCATCCTGGGGCTGCCCGAGTTCCGGGCCAACGCCTCCCGCATCGCCCTGGGCGACGACAGCCCGGCCATCAAGGAGAACCGGGTAGGTGGCGGGCGGGGGGACGCCTCTCCCTGCTGGGACCCCCGGGGTGCCGCTGCAGCGGGCAGGGCGGAGGCGTGTGGACGGGTGGGGTAACGGCAGCTTGGCGGGATTCGAGGATTTTGTCTGATCTGGCCTTTAGAGGTGATAGGTCGCTTGATGAATCCACACGTGCAAAACTTTCCGCAGGTAGTCTTAGTTTTGGGGAAAGACAGAACTTGGGCTGTGGTTGGAATTTGTTTCATTCCTCTTTTAACAGTTGTCCCGCAGGAAACTGGGGTCAGATAGCAGGCCACTTTCCCACTAATAAGCAGCTTTTAAACTAGCTGGGAATCTCTGTGCCACAAAGTGATAGAAACAACTGGAGTCTGTAATTATAGAAGGTGTCGGGATGGGTCTGGGTGCTGAAGGAGGTTGAAGACCACTGAAAGAGGAAGCTGTCCTGGCAGGGGACAGTACGTCTTGGATCCTGTCTTGCTCTTGCAAGTGCTTCTGTTCTGTGTACTCATAGCCAGCTTTACCCTGTTGGACGCTTTCTCCGTTTCAGATTGGAAGCGTTCAGTCCTTGGGTGGCACGGGCGCTCTGCGTATCGGCGCGGAGTTTCTGAGACGGTGGTACAATGGAAACAACAACACGGCCACTCCGGTCTACATCTCCTCTCCATCCTGGGGTAAGTGCTGTCGTCAGCGCTGCCTCCCCCCTGCGGGTCAGTGGCCGAGGGAGGCACAGCAGAGTTCCTGCAGGGCGTGGGCCTGGGCAGTGAGAGAGAGCCCTTCCTCTTCTGGGTGAAGGAAGTGTCTCTGCATTTTGGTGAATTTAGGGAGATTTGGGATTGGAGAAGGTGGCTTGCTGGGAGGTGGAGCCTGCTTTCTGAAATGTGATTTCTTTCCTCAGAGAACCACAACTCCGTGTTTGTGGACGCTGGCTTTAAAGATATTAGAACCTACCACTACTGGGATGCTGCTAAGAGGGGCCTGGACCTCCAGGGGCTGCTGGATGACATGGAGGTGAGTAAAACTGGCATGCGATGGGCTGAGCTTGGTCCTGTGCTGTCAGCAGCTGGCTGGGCTCTTGCATGCTGTGCCTGGAAGTGCATCTCTGCTAAAAAGACTGCTGGTGCCTAGAGCAGCTCACAGCCTCTCCCTGTGCTGTGGGTGCTGAAACTTGTCAGTGCATATGACCAAGACCTCCTCTCTCACCAGAAAGCTCCGGAGTTCTCCATTTTCATCCTCCATGCCTGTGCACACAACCCAACGGGCACAGACCCTACTCCAGACCAGTGGAAGCAGATTGCTGCTGTTATGAAGGTATGGGCTCCTGACGGGGCTAAAGCAGTGCTGAGGGTACAGATTGTTCTTGAGCCAGCTGGAGTACTTGCATCAGAAATGAGGTCTAGGGAATGGCATGAGATGTGGCAGGAGCTGGAAGAGTCCCATAGGGAAGTTGTTGAAGGGAGAGGCTGACAGGATGCTGCTCGTCTGTCCTGTGAGGACAGAGGGCTCAGAGGATGGAGGCATCCCAGTTCTGTTCATGCCTCCAAGTTCTTACTTTCAAACTCAGTGGAATGGGCTGCAGTGAGGTTTTTCATGCTGGAAGGATTCTCCAGGGGCACCTGGAGGTGCTGAATAGTGGGATATAAGATGGTGCATCTCTTGTGCCCTACAGCTGCTGTAGTTTTCTCCTGCATTTGACCTTTTCTGTGCCACTTTAGCCTTCCTATTCCTTTACACCTAGTAAAAAGAAAATACACTAGTCTGTTGTTGTCGTTTCCCTTGTATTCACCCAGAAGCTCAATGGTCATTTGTCCCCCAATGGGGACAGTGGGGGGATAAAGTGAAGGTTGTGGGGAAGGGGTTTCCCTCTAACACTGTTCCTCCTTCCAGCGCCGGTTCCTGTTTCCGTTCTTCGACTCGGCGTACCAAGGTTTTGCCTCTGGCAGCCTGGACAAGGATGCCTGGGCTGTGCGATACTTTGTCTCCGAGGGCTTTGAGCTCTTCTGTGCACAGTCGTTTTCCAAGAACTTTGGGCTCTACAGTGAGTGTCCGGCAGTAAGCTGGCCCAGCAGCATCACACCCAGACAGATGGGGCTGGCATGCTGGGGGGAGGGGAGAGCTCTGCTTTGCAGCAATGTGTGGGACCGATGGCTCATGTCTCTTGGCTTGTCCACAGATGAACGCGTGGGGAACCTGACTGTGGTGGGGAAGGATGCAGACAATGTGCAGCGTGTGCTTTCCCAGATGGAGAAGATCGTGCGCACCACTTGGTCCAACCCTCCCTCCCAGGGAGCACGCATCGTGGCGACTACGCTTACTTCCCCACAGCTCTTTGCTGAGTGGTAGGTGTCACCTGGGCCAGTAAGAGAGGGAAAGGGGAAGATGTCTCCATGAGTGTCAGGCTCCAAACCAGATAGGTGCCTGCCCTCACTCTCTGCTTCCTGACTGCTGCAGGAAGGACAACGTGAAGACGATGGCAGATCGGGTCTTGCTGATGCGGTCAGAGCTCCGGTCTCGCCTGGAGTCCCTGGGGACCCCAGGCACCTGGAACCACATCACAGAGCAGATCGGCATGTTTAGCTTCACAGGGCTGAACCGTAAGTACAAAGTGCCCTGGTGCTGCCTTAGGAGGGGAAAGGAGCATTGGGTGAGGAAATGCCGAGGGTGAAATGGGCTGAAGCAGTCCAGGCAGGAATCTCTTGGGGACCTTGCTGGAGTCCTGGTATCACTGCCTCTGTAGCTGGGCAGGGCTGAAGTGTCAGCATTTTAGTGGCCAGTGCTGGAAGTCTTTTGCTTGTTGTGGAAGATTCAAGCGGCCCTGACTGTTTTGGGGGGGCTTTTCTGAGTGGTGGGGTTACTGTTCTGACCTGATGTCCAATTGCTTCCCCAGCTAAGCAGGTGGAGTACATGATCAAGGAAAAACACATCTACCTGATGGCTAGTGGGCGCATCAACATGTGTGGCCTGACTACCAAGAACCTGGACTATGTGGCAAAGTCCATCCATGAAGCTGTCACAAAAATCCAATGAAGCACATGAACAACCAAACTTACATGAAGTCACCAAAGCTGTAGTGTGTAGTCCATGTCTTTCCCTGCTCGTGGCTTGCCTTGTCCACACCTCTTGGGGTTTAATAAAGATGGGAGCACTAGCTCAATCAGGGATAATCATAACTTTTTTTGAAATACTCCTTGCACTATGGTAAGCCAGTGCCCCAGGAGGTGGGGGCAACATGAGGTGCCTTGGCTTTTGTTTGACTGACAGCAGCCTGGTCTTCAGGCACTTAGAGCTGCATCTTTAGCACATCCAAATCAACTCCATGTAACTGATCGGTTTGATCTAGGCTAAGTCCAGTGCCAGTGCAATGCGCTAGGGGATAACAGCCCAAACAGTTGGGCTCATACGGGTTGTGAACTAATGTCACTCGGTAGTATTTTGTGGAGGGGCAAGGCTGTTGCTGGCTTTCCCCCACCCATTTCTGAGCCTTATGCGAGCAAACATTCATAACTGTGATAACTGCTTTGTGTTGCTGACAGAAAATTAAACCTCCATCTCTGAACACGACCCCTGCCTTGTGTGATGTCTTCCCAGTGTTAGCGCTGCCTGCTAGCACAGTGCTGACAGGCTGCTGCTGGTGGAAGGGCCCACGCTGTGGAGCTGTACCACTTAGCCCAGTAAGGCTCAGAACTGAAGGTGACTCCTCTGCACCCTGCTGCCTTCAGGCTGTGCTGGCCTTTTCCAGGCTGAGGTTAAAGCCTTAGCACCTTGCTTTGTCCACTGTGCCTCACTCCTTGTGTTTCTAGGGCTTCCCTTTCTCCCTTGCAGCATGTCGCATCTCTGATGATCACAGTTGCTACTTACTGGGGTACAGTCCTATTGGAAGTGTAGTTTAGAGCTCCCTGTGACTCTATGTGCAGCTGACCAGTTTCTCACGTCTGTCTTGTGTTGCTTCCTCTTTCTGCCATGGCTGTGCTGTCCAGCTTGTCCTGTCTGTCTGTCTGTGCTTCCTTGCTGGATGCTCATGTGTTACCCAGCCATCTGGCCAGCTCTCCCTGGCCCGGAGCTCATGGCCTGTGGATCCTTCCTGTTTCCCCTTCTCAGCAGGCTTCTGGTGAACCACCAACTACTCTAGGTTTGGTGGGTTCTGCCAGCAACAGCCTGGGTTTCTGGCACTGAAAAAGAGCTGGGGCCATCTGCTTCTGCTCTCTGCAGTCAGTATTTGCAGATCTATTTGGGAGCTGATATTACCACCTTGATATGGCAGACTCCTGCCAAGATCTTGATGAGGAAAGGGAAACAGCCCCTTTCCTTGAGTCACTCGGTGATAGCCACTACTGTCCTGATAGATTTTGCTTGTGCTACAGCTTAGAAAGCAAAGGGGAAAACTGTGCCTTGTTTCCTTCCTGTGTTTGCAGAGAGTGCATGGGGTCTCTTGTTTGTCTGCGGTCTTTGAAATGCAGCAGATGCCTTGTGGCCTTCAGGAATCTTCCTAGCTCCTGTTATTGCTTCCCTCGTCAGGCAAAGGGGACTCGTGCACCTTGGTGTGCCTCTGTCCTTCTCAGATTAGTTGCTCACATCACACAAGTCAGTGAAACAGAGGCAGCGGTGGGGGGCTTTTTCTCCTCTTGGTGTCCACCCACAGTTGGGATGATGATGGTTAAAGGGTGACTTCCAGGGGTGATCTCAGGGGAGTTAAGGAACCAACTTCTGTTATTTCTGACATCTGGCTATACTTCTGTCCTTAGAGACCTCTAGGTGTGGAGCCTGGCCCACCCCACATGTGATCTGTACTAGCGCTTTGCTATACTTACGAGGCTTGCTTTTTCTAACGAGTGACCTAAATTTCTCCTTTTCTGTGGTGTAAGCTCATTACCCATTATCCCATTTACCATGGCAACAGAGAACAGATTATTCCTTTTCTCTTTTCCAAGAGCTTTTTATGTATTTGAAAACTTCCTCTCTCCCCTCCATATCCTTCACCAGTTCAGATTAAGCGACCCCATTTCCTTCAGCCTCTTTGGGCAGGCTGTTTTCCAGCCCTTACTTTCCTCTGGCCTCCTGTCAATTGCTTTCTGTTTCCTTAGAAGAAGGGCAGTACCCAGGCAGGGGCGCAGTTATTCCAGCTGAGGTTTTATCAGCATTGGTGGACCATGAGATTTCTGTTATCTGTCAGGCTGTACTCCAGCATGTGTATCCCACTATTGTGTTTGCAGTGGCATATCATTACCTCCTGTTCTCCTTCCCCAGTCCTTGCCTGTGCTGCCGTGGTCTAACCCTGCACTGCTGAGTGCTCTCCTGGCAGCAGGAGTGAAGGAAAGCCTGTCATCCCCTCGCCCAGGAGCCCAAGTTCATGGAGGACAGTGAGAAATAGGGAAGCATTTGCTGATCTGGATGTCTGCCTGCTCCCTTCAGCTATGCTGGGCCCCTCGCGCCCTTGGCAAACGTGTGCGAGGGCTCTGGGACACTGCTGTGCCTCTGTCTAGCGCAGCCCTCCTTGGCCACGAGGGAAGCCTAGCCTGGAGGGAGATGTCAGCATGTCTTTCCATGCACTCATTCACGCAGACAGGGCATCACTCAGGGAGAAATCACTTTTAATGTTAATATCCCCGTTGCGTTCAGCCTCTACAAAAACTACGGACTGGCCTGTACCAACACGGAGGCTCGGCACGAGCCTCCCTCGCACAGGAGGATGGTTGAATGCAGCGTGGAGCGGCTGTCCCGGGGAGGGTGGCAGCGCTCGGCAGCGAGCTGGGCTCCGTCCCTGTGCCGGGCAGGGGCGCGGGAGCGCTGGGCTGTGGCAATGGTCAGCGTGCGCCGCGAATGTGCATGTCACTGGGCACGGCACAAACGTGTGCTGGGGCCCTGAGCTGCGTGTGGCACCCCCCAAATAGCATCTTCTCCTTACGGCGGAGACCACGTCTGTGCAGCACCCAGCACCGAGGGGCGCCGGGCTTCGCGGGGATGGGGATGATCAATGATGCTAAGGGCAGTTCTGGGTTGGGCCGCCCCTCCCTGCTCTGCCCGCAGGGAACGCTTCTCCCCCTTTCTTTTCTCCACCTCTTCCTTGAGACCAGATGCCACCAGGGAGCAGCTGGGCAAGGGCCCTCGGGCTCCAGTGAGCTGGTCCATGCCGCCTGGGTGGTTCAGCCCCCCCCCGGGGCGCATCCTTTCTCGCCTGGGGATGGGGCTCTGCACGAGTCCTGCAGGGAAGGGCGGCACGAGCGGGCAGGCGGGTGGGCAGGCAGCGAGCGAGTGCAGACCTGCTGCTGTTGAACATGAGCCTCGTGGCGGGAGACCCCCATGCTGCAGACCTGGAAGACACACGTGCAGCCTGGTGCAGGCGGCCGGAGCCTGCCCTGCTGCTGCTCAGACCTGCGGCACCTTTCCTGGCCGAGCTCTGCAGCATGGGCGCAGATGCACGTTCCTATCTGTGAAAATACGAGCCGGGGTCTCGCTCTCTCCCCAACCTCTGCTCCTTCCCCAAGGGTGGTTGGACTCTGCTGCTGCATCCCAGGACCCTGCTCCAGCCCCCAGTTATATGTGTGCCTGCACGGAGCTATTAAAATCAAGCACCATCCCACTTGCTGGGGGAGGAATATTGCAGCGCGGGGCAGGCTCCTACCTCCGGTCCACGTGGGCCTCCAGCACCATGCTCCGGCCATGCTGCTGCTCAGGTGATCAGCGGGGCAAGGTTGGAGCTTTCCTCTGGCGTCTTCTCACCTTCTGGCGACTGGCGCTGCCTGCGCCCACCTGCAGCAGTGGCACCAAGGGGGCTGGGGTGAGGGCGCCTGGGGCTGGGTGCTGGGAGCAAAGGGTACTCAGGGACAGGGGTGCAGGGGGTCGGGCTGGAGCGAGCCCGCTGGGTGAGTCCTATGCGCTTCAGAGCCGGGCAGAAGGGCGCTGAGCACCCCGGGTGCTCCCTCCCCGGTCGGTCACTCACTCAGCGATCTCAGCAGCCTCTTGCCCAGGGTCTCCTCGGAGCTGCTGGGAGAGGAGCCGGTCCCAGCCTCCCTGCCCGGGGACTCTGCCTCCAGCCCGGTGCCGCAGCACTCCATGTCTGCAAGAGCCCAGCTTGGCTGCAGTGCCCCGGGGCAGCGCGAGCCCTTGCCGCCCCCAGGCTCTGCCCCCGGCCGGACTCACCCTGCCGCTTGCTGTTGTCCTCGTGGTCAGGCAGCTCCTCCTGGATGAAGGGGATGGCCTCCATGCGCAGGCACACGGACTCGCTGGGACTGCGCGGCCCCTCGGACCGGCTGCCTGCGGGGACACGGGGCTCCAGCATGGTGTCCCCGGGTGGCACGTGGCAGGCAAGGGGTGCTGCGGGGTGACTCACACATGAGGCTGTTCCTCTCGTTCAGGAGAGCGGTGGTGTCCTCCTTGGGTGTCTGCGGGGTGCCCCGAGCGGTCGAAGCCTTGGTTGAGTCCCTGTCGAAGGCCTCCACGTCGGGGGACTGGGGTGAGCTGTCCATGCGGCTGGCCACCAGCGCGTTCTGGTACTGCTGCCGGGTGACCTGGGCACACAGAGGCATGCTCACGTGGCTCAGCTGGCTCCGCAGGCACCAAGATGCTCCCGGGGATGCAGGATGCAGCCGTACCTTGACAAACTGGACGTCGCAGAGGATGTGCACGGAGTAGTCGGGAGTGTAGATGTTGTTGCTGCTGCTGTAGAGCTGCGTGGTGCTGCCCCCGTAGTCGTTGTGCTCCCGGTTCGGGGACTCGGAGCGGTTGAGCCCGCTGCACCGCGAGGGTGACCGGTTCACTGGGGAGGGACGGGGCCGGGTGGGCCGGCAGAGAGAAGGGTGAGAAAGAGGGAGAGGAAATCACGCGCTCTTAGTCCTGGTGCCGTGTGGGCTTCTGGTGCTGGAGCAGGGCCAGGGTATCCCTGTTGCCTCTGGAGGCTGTGCCCTGTGCACCCCGGGGCCCTCTGGCTCACCCATCCCTGGAGGAAGCCCTTACGGGGCTCCTTTCTGTCCTCTGCACGCCCAGCCCTGGGGCAGCAGTGGCCACCGCTGCCTCCTGCTGTCCCCTCATCACAGTGTCCCCCTGCACCCTCCTCCTGCTTCCCCCGTCAGCCAGGTGCCCATGCCACCCACACGGGGCTTGCAGGGCGCTGTGCTCCCGGGGCCACCATGCAGCCAGGAGACACGAGTCCCTGGCGCAGGGCGTCCTACAAAACGGAGCAGGGGCTGCAGAGGCCAGCTGGCCTGTCACTCACGTTGACCAATGGCCCCTGACACGCAGCGTGATGGATTTTGTCTGGTCAGTGATTTATTAGGGAACAAAGGCAGCTTGTTCCTTGCACGGGTGACATCAACATTTCGCTGACATTGCTCTGCTGCTAAAACACCCTTCTATTACCTGGTTTCCCAGAAAGCAAGCTAAGCTGCCAGCAGGGCAGCATGCACACAGAGCTGCGGGTAACCGTAGCCAGTAGCAGCAAGCAGCCAGAAAACCCAAGCACTGCATGCAGGAAATTAAACTTACGGAAACTGCGCACCAAAAAAAAGCCCAAGCCACCTAGGGCTCCCATTTGTCCCCATCTCTTTCTTCATGGGCAGGGGTGGGTGAGGCACCCGTGCAGCTCCCTGTGCCTCTGGGCTGCCTGGTGTGGGGTGCTGCAGGGCACAGGGAGCTGGGGAGGGCCTGGCACATGCAGGGACTCCTTCCCAAAGCCACGCACTGTTACCTGGAGAGCCAGCCAGGGAGTCCCCTCTGCTGAAGGCGAAGGTACGGGACACCGAGACAGGCACTGCAAGAGAGGGATGGGAGGAAGGACGGGGCAGGCAAGGCAAGAGGAGGCGGTAAGGAGGGGGACAGACCAAGAGGAAAAACAAGAATGAGAATTGTGCACCAGCACAGTTACACCCCCTGTGGCTGTTCTGGGGGGAGGCACTTGGCAGCCCTGTGAACAGGGACACCAGGAGGGCCACAGACTTCAATGCTGTAAATGAACAGGCTGCTCTGTGTTGGGGCAAGGCTGGGGGGCCCAGCTGGGGGGCCCTGTCTGCATGGCCACAGACCTCCCTAGAGCCTCAGTGCAGGCAGAAAGCACTTTCTTCCCAGCAGCCAAGTGCTGGCACCTGCTCTGCTACAGCCCCTGCCTCCGCACAGCCTCGCAGCTGAGGGCAGGGGCTGCAGGAGCCCCCCAGCAGGATGCACAGCCAAAACATTCACACTGGGATGCCTGCACCTCCCTGCAAGGCCGGGGGTCTCTATTAACTTGGGAGGATGCTGAGAGCAGCTGCCCACGGGGGCACGGCAAAAAACCAGAACTGTGTGTCCAGGGCTGCCTGACACATTAATCTCTGGACGTTCACTTTCCATATTTTATTTCCAGGGTTTACAGCAGTGCTGTGACTCGCTGCCTACAGGCAGCTGCCCTCCTCCCTGCCACAGCATCCCTGGGCCATGCGGCAGTGATGCAGGGCTCCCAGCAGCACTGGCTGGGAAATGCGGACAGACTGACACACAGCGTAAGCAATGCGCTCCCGATACCTCATCTTGCTCTCACCGCTGGCAGCGCTCACCTAGAAACCAGAGGGAGAGCCGAGACCGCTGGCTCCCAGCCCTCTTCTCCAGCTGCTGTCACACTGTCACCCCTAACTCCTGGCCCTCCTGCCTGGGGCATGCTGCCTGCCCTCCAGTGCTGCTCTGGCAACCGTCTCCTGAATGTTTTTCAATTGCTCTCAAGGTAAAATCCCCAGAAAGTTTGCCCTGCAGCCTTGTCCTTCCAATCTCCCTGCTCCTCCCCAAGTAACTCCTGTCTGTGTCCTCCCCTGGGCCGAAACCTTCTGCAAAAAAAAGGCCAAGCAATGGCACCAGCACCAGGTGCTGACAGAGCAACCTCATCCAGCCGGGAGCAAAGGTCGGGGCTATAACACCGGTGCTTGCTGCCTGCGCTCTGTGCCCAACCCTCCCATGCTGTGCCCCTGCCCCGGGCTGGCAGTGCCCGCACCGCTGGCTAGCTTTTGCTTCACACCTGCCCCGGCCACTGACACCAAAGTGAGCCTGGCAAAAAGAAAGTCACATAACTGGGGTTAATTAATAACAAATTGTTAAATGATGAAGGGTTAATGTCTACCTTCTCCGCTGCGATCTGCTACTCATGCTGGTTTCTGCAGGGTTTGGTGCAAGCGGGAAGGAGGAGCGCCCGCCAGACCAGGGACGTGCCCTGCAGACCTCTGCCTCCGCCCCTGCCTCCTTGCTCAGGGTGCGACCCAGGCACCACACTCATGTCCCGTTACAGGCAAAGGAGCCTGGGTGACAGAAAGCATCTGGTGACACGGCGTCACGTGCGAGCACACGGAGCGAAGCAGCCCCGAGCGGCAGCGGCTCGGCGGGTGGCACTGCAGGCACGCGTGGCACGGGGCACCGGGGCATGCAGCAATGGCCTGGGGGAAACCGGTGTATGGGTTCCCTTCATCCAGACCAAGTGCACTGAGGATTCAGGGGGAGCAGGAATGCACATGGAGAGGGTTATTCCATCAGCCCAAGAGCCGACCTTGCAAAGAAAGCAAAGCAAGCAGCAAGGAACAGGTGAGCCCTACGGCTGCACGCAGACCAGGACCCACAGCAGTGACAGTCACCTGCCCCAAGGGACAGCACTCTCCCTGCTCTCTTGATGGCACCCTTCCCCTCAGTCCGAATTCAGCCCGTTCTTGTTTTGACGTGGCACCTGTGGCAGCCCCTGTAGAGCATCCTCAGCTTACCACTGGCGCTGCAGAGCTGGCTGTGCCCTTTGGGCTGGGGTAAGAGATGTGCAGGGCGGGGCGGGCAGCACCCCCACATGCTCCCAAGCCTCCAGAGACTAAACATTTGCAGGGGTGATCAGCAGAGAAGGTGGGGGGGCTCGCAGTTTTCCCTGATCAGTGCTCTCTGTTAACTCCTGCCAGCAGGGGATCTCTCCATTAACTCATCTGCTGTGCAGGCAGGGAATTTACCAGGGCTGGGGCATCTACTTTTAACTCAACTGATTTACCACACCACCATGTGCAAACAGCTCACAGTTAGATGGAACCATCCATGCAATCCCCGAGCATCCCCTGAGAGCCCAGGCTGGTGTGACACCCACATTCAGCTCAGGCTCCAAGCCTTGAGAACGTGAACAGGTCCAGAGACATTAAGCTGAGACCGAGCGGCCCCGTGCAGGAGGTTGCAGGCTTTGCTGCCGCCCTCTCCCTCCTGCCTGGGTTGGTTGCACTGGCTCCCATCAGCACGGGCATGCTGCCACCAGCGGGCATTGCCCTTTGCAGTGCTGGGATCCACCTGCAGGGATCCGGTGCAACCTCACAGCAAGTCTGCGGGGGCTTTGCTGCATCAGACCCTCAGCAGAGCCGGAGCTGCTCTTCGTGGGGTGCAACCCCACCGCTCCTCCGGCCAGTCGGTGCCACGAGGGATAGGTGTGGGAGCCCCAGCCTGTCCTGAATACCTACGCAGGAAGGAGGATCCAGCCAGGCTGCTCACTTTCCGCACGTCGTTATCTGAAATGACAATTGAGGGTGCGCAAGTCGCACGGGAAGGGTCCCACCTGCCATCTCACCCCGCGGCCACATCCAGCCCCTTCTCCCGGCCACCAGCCAGAGGGGACAGAAGCGAGGGCAGGGCTGGAGGGGGCCCGCAGAGCCCTTACCCGAGGAGACGACAGCCATGATGGCGGGGACGCCGTAGTAGGTGAACGCCCCGTTCTCAAACCGCAGCCCTTCCTTGCCAACCTCCACCTCCACTTTCCCCTGGAAGGAGGAGGGAGACCCGCTCAGACAGCCCCCCCCGTGCCCCCATGCAGCAGGGGGCTCCCCGGCCCCTTTCCCTCGCACCTGCAGGATGAGAACGAAGTAGTCGACGGGGCGGTTGCGCTGGTAGAGGTAATGCTCTGCTGCCTTCTTGTTCTTTCGGTCGTACTTGAGCTCCTGGATGACGTTGGGGTGCTTGAGGAGCCGCAGCAGGATCTTCTCGGAGAGGTAGGGGGACTTGAAGGGCTCCACTTCTGCAGGGGAAGCAACACAGGCTGGCTCAGCAGGGCCGGGGCTGGGGGGGGAATGCGGGGTGCCAGGGACCCGCCGCCCCTGGGGCTGAGCAGCCCCCCCCATAGCACCATCACCCCGCTGCACAGGGGAGCCGAATGCAGGCCCGCTCTGCTGCGTGGAGATGCAGGGCCCCAAACATCCCCCGGCACAAGGGTACCTGTTGCCATGAACCGATGCGTAGCCAGGAGGAGCTGGGGGGAGATCTTCACCTTCATCTCGCTGTCTGAGAGCCTGAAGATGGAGAAGTCCTGGGGCTTGCGGCCCCGGTGGGGCACACGCTCCTTTTTCCGGTTGTCCGCTGTGGGGCAGAGAGCGGATGTCACCCACGGCGGCACACACATGCAGAGGCGCGTCTTGCTCATGCTGCGGCGGGGCCAGGGCAGCGGCGGGGCGGACAAACGGCACCGGGAGTCGTGGTCCCGGGGCAGCTCCCTGGGGAGGCAGCAGGGTGGCGAAACGCGCTTCTGTCTCGGGAACAGGTCTGATGCTGGCTTGTCTCCAGCATTCAGGACTCCCTAACATCTGACCAGCATCTCTCCATCGTTCTTGCTTTTCCCACCACGCCTGTTAACTGCTCTGGGGAAGGACCGCGATTTGCTCTGGCCCGTTTCCTTCCCATATGTCTGTCTGTCTGCCTGTGGGCTCCCACCCTGGCTCCTGCGACCGCAGTAGCTGCTCTGGGACACTAACTGTACAGATCCGTCTCATCCAGGATCTCGGACTTGATGATCTCCTCAATGACATCCTCCAGGGTGACAATGCCCATCACCTCGTAGAACGGGTCTCCTTCCCCTTCGTTGTTCACCCGCTGCACGATGGCCAGGTGGGACTTCCCTGGGGGGGGAGAGCAGAGCAGTGAGACCCCGGCCCCAGGGGGAGAGCAGAGCAGCGAGACCCCCACCCCGCGAGAGGTGTCCCCAGCACCGTGGGCTGGCGGGACAGGGACAGGGACAGGGACAGGGACAGGGACAGGGACAGGGACAGTGCTGGGTGGGAGGCACAGCCACAGCCACACCTCAGAGCGGTGCCCGTTGCCCAAACCCGCCCCAGCTGCGCTAACCCAGGAGAAGGGCTGAGCTCCCAGCCTGGCCAAGCAGGGCTGTCACTGTCAGGCTGATATCTAGGGGGTGTCGCAGGAACCTGCCCAGCTCTTTTTTGGGGCTGCTTGCTTTCTTTACCAAGGAGATCCACAGCGAGTCACCCTGCTTAGCTCTTTGACAGCCTCTTGTGCAGGACGGAGGTGTACGTTGTACCAGCTGCTTCTTGCTTACCCACTGCTTCACTGGCACGAGACAGCATCCTCCAACACAGAAATGTGAGCGCGTCCTTGGGCTCTACTGGTTTCCCTCATCCTCCTGGTGTTTTCTCATTCTGTTGTTAATTATCTTTCCTATCAAATTGCCAGGAACAGCTCCCCCACATCTTTCTATCCATCACTGTCTGGACCGATCCTAAAGCTTTTCTTAAAATACAGGCAAAGCCTCCAGCTCCGTGGAACAGCAGCTGTTTTTAATGCAGAAATGCATATGTTTGTTTGCAGCTTTCAGCTCAGCTCCTGCAGAACTCTTGGGTGAACCATCTGGACAGGGAGGCTGAACACTTTTGAAGCAATTGGCTTGCACCCGAACGTCTTTTCCAAACCCTGCCCCTGACAGCACCCCATTACCTTAAACAGACTGGCACCAGGGCCTTCCTTCAGCTGCAATGACGGTGACTCCTGCTCAGAAGCCACCACGTTTCTCAATCACAGTTCCAGCTTCCTCACTTGCCCTCAGTAAGCTGGCAGCTGTGCTGACACATTCTCAGGCTTCTTGCTTTTGGCATACTTTAAACATCGCTATTTGCTTTCACATGTCCAGCTCTCTGTAAGCTGTTTTGACTTGTTCAACTTCTCCCTTCCTTTATTGTCTGTTCTGATTTATGCTCCAGCTCAGCAGCTTGACTAGAACCCAACTTCCAAGCCCTGCACGACTTCTGGGTTTCCAGCTCAGATGTCATCTCGGACCTGCCAACTGACAGCACTGGTCTACTCAATGCCTCTGTGGCTCCTGCGCTCTGCAGCAGCGCACACGGGTTCTGGACCTCTAGTTTTGCTGAAAACACTAAAAATGTCCTTCCTCTGCCTCACCCGCTGGTGGCTTCTGTCCGTGTCAGGACAGGGATGGGTGCATCCAGGGCAGCCTGGAGTCCCACCAAACGCGTCCTTCTGGGGAACACGCGACCTTCAAGTAACCCTGCCCTGGATCTGAGACTAGCAAATGATATTTCTCAGACGAAGATCAGCACTATACATTTCTCACAGAAAAGCTTGGGCATTTTCCACAGTATAAATTCCCTCCTCCTCATACCAAGCTTTTATTGCAAGATTTCAGAGAGCAGCTCACTGCCTCCCACGCCTACAGAATTAGAAATGAGAACATAACATCACCGCAAGTAGCACTGTTGTTCTTTCCATAAAGCTGGAGATGCATTTTAAAAAACAAATCAATAGCCTCGAGGCACTGAAAATTCAGTATGTTCTTTGGGCCGGGCTACTTCCCTCATTTCATACAAGGGTTTGTGCACATTGTCTGTTCAGCGGGTAATAAAGCAACACGACTTGAGACTTAAAAAGCAAAAAGAAGCGGAGTTGGCTGCCACACAGCAGCAACAGCTACGTTTCATCTCAGCAAAGTCCAACTTTCAGAAACGACTCCTTTGCCAAAACCCGCTCCCAAACACTGGGGCCATCTGGTCTCCTACAAGTCCTCGGGTGAGCGAGGAGAGGGGAAAAGTTATTTCTTTTGGCCAAAAGCTTATTGTTAATGACATTTACATGCAACCCAAAACCACCAAACCCTTACAAAAAGCTTAGGTGCTACTTAAAGGCAGTCAGAGAGTAATGGAGGCAATTCTTTTTTTGGCCAAACACCTACATTGACACTGTAATTTACTCTAGGGCGGCCACAGAGAAATGCGATTCCAGCCCCACGCTCACATAGCAACAAATCAGATTATTTAGAAATAACCCAGCACCATTACGCTGGGAGGAGACCCAGGGTTTCACCACACTGGGGGCAGAGCCAGGAGGGCTGTTAGAGCACTCAAGAGTTCTTTATTTTCACAGAAAATAAACACTCGGAGCCATGCTATAAACTCCCGGTTTTAGGTTTCCAGACTAACGCCCACGTTAGAAGCGGAGCAGGTACCCAGAAGTGGAAAATTATTGTAACTTGTGTGGCTGCTCCCGGCCCACAGCGAGAGCACTGATCTCAGCCCCTGCCCTGCCAGCTGATGCTCGTACCACAAAAACTCCCCCCTCCCAGCCACCGCTGGGTGCAACTCCCACTGCTCCCAGCTGCACCCACTTTTCCTCTGGGACTGGCCCAGATTTCCCACCTGAGGCTCATGATATCACTTTCAAAGTGCTGCCCCCGTACCTGCTAGGTCCTGTATCTCCTCCCACCTCCTTTTAACAGACTTTTTAATATGGCAGCAAGGTTTGCAAGTGCCCTGGTTGTGTCTTGCTCCTCTGTGGGCTGAGGATGCTGCCACACGTGGGTGCATCTGCCTGCCTGGCTGGGGGAGCTGCACTTGCCCAGAGGAAAGGCAGTGGCTTTTGGAGCAGGTATGAGGGGAGAAGTTGGGCAATTTTTGAGGTGGAAGCTGTGTCTGAGGGTGGTTTGGGGACAGCAGGGGGTGGCAGTCTCTTCTCCAGCATTATCCTGTGGGTCTGCTTCAGTGGGAGTACAATAAAGAGAGATAAATCACAAAAAACAACAAACTTCATCTAAAACAGCTTTAAAATCTGTAAAACTGATTCCAAAAACTGTGCTAATGTAACTGTTGCTTGATAGCTCTGGTGAAATGAATTATAAGGGCTAGCTGTTCCACCACTAGCAAGCTGTCGCATGTGAATTTTACAGGGATCTCACTGATGCAAGAAAGTGCAGTGAAACACTTGAGAATCAAAGCCTTGGTTTGGCAAATGCTAGAACAAATGGGCAATTAACTTTACTTGTGTGAATAGCTCCACTGGCCTCCGCAGGACTGCTCTCGCACAGGAAGTCTATAGGTGATTAAGTGTCTGCTCAGCATGGGATACAACTGTACTAAATTCTTTATGAGCTACATGAAATCTGCTCTTTTCAAACAACAGCATTCACTGAAAAGTTAATGCCTTAAAATGCTAAATTACAGAGCTAATATAAACAGCTGAAAGCTTCCGGAAGGAGCAAGTATCTGAACAGATATCTAAAGCTTTTATGCCCATTTTTAGGAGCCTTGTTTTTTGTTGGTACCTAAATGACCTTGGGCTCATAGATCCACCTCAAAGCGTCTTCTCCGATGGGAGAATATGGTCTGAACACATGCAAATGCCTTTGCTTGTGGGAAGGAAAGTGTTGTTGGCTGCAAATATAGCCCACGCTACTTCCTTATCATTTTTTTTATGTAGGTGCTCTGCCAGAGGAATGTTAAAGATGCTCTAGCCTTGTCTCTCGTTCCATGTGATGAGCACTCTGAGTATGAAATTTATTTTTGTGAATTTTACTGTAAAATCTAAAGCTGTTCCAATGAAATCAAAGGTACAGGCACAAGCCACGAATAATTTACAGCTATAAAATGGAAAGCAAAAGAACAGTAATTGGTAAATAAACTGGATTCATGAAACAACCACAATGCAATTAAAATATGTTCTGAGTGTGCTTCTCATCACAGCTCTTCTCTGGGCTGGGGGTGCTGCCAGCAGCTCCATGCCTCTTTGCAGACTTGTATCTGAAATAACTGGGGACCCTGACTTAAAAACTTTCCAAGTGAGTGTGCTCTTGTGTTACTGTGCCCCTGCACCGGGCATGAAGCCCTGAGGAGCTGCTCTGGGGGGCAATGCATGCCTGCACCTGAGCACCAGGGAGATGGCTGGGAGGGCTGCGAGGGCACCTTGCTCTGTGGGGAATCAGTGCTGTGGAAAGGGAAAACCATGCATCCTAATCTAATCCGGACTTCCTCAGGGATGAGAACTTCATCTGCTTACTTCTGTCTCTGTTGGGGTACAAGAGCCTTTCTCAAACTCTGCTGTGGTGCTTTTCCTAATCTTAAGAAAAACAGGGGGAAAGATGGAGACATAAGCTATTTGGAACGGCTGATGTACTACAGTTGACAAAACAGATGAGGAGGGTAAGAGGGAGACTAGAGCAGGCACAGTCTCATCTTCCATCTGCTGTACAAAAGGGCTCCAGCCTCCTGGGTATGACTGCCTGCCCACAAACAGTCATCTTGCATATTCCTTGCTGCTAGGGAAGCCTACAAGGATGCTGAGACTCTTTCAAGCTAAAAACCTAAACATTTCCAAAGGGCCAATGCAAAACTGTTTCCAGTGGTGTCTGTAGCGTGGGCCACTTTATCCTTTCCCACAGCTCCCAGGAGGCCCGGAGGGAGGGGGCCAGCTGGGTGCCCCTCCTGAGGACACAGCCCCCCTCTCGCTCTGCTGGTTGCCTCCCCGGGCAGACCCTGCTGGGGCAGGGTGCAGCAGCACAGCGTTCCCACAGTAAGACTTAGCGCAGTGTTTTGGGGGAAATTAAAGTAATGTTTCAGGCAGAGTTGCGGCATGAGTCACTGAAACAATCTTCTGTGTATCGGCACCTCACCCACTCCCAGCCTGGCAATCGCTGCTCGGTGCACGTGGATGGGACGGTTCCTGGATGACAACCGGCTCCCCAGCTCATGCAGCCGGCTGCGGGGGGGCACTGCTTCATCCCACAGCGGCTGTCCTGCTTGCAAAAATCTCTTAAGGCTGGTTTAAAGCTCGAGCCATGCTTTGTGCTTGCAGTGACTGTGGGCTCAGGAGAAGGAGGACAGTACGAAAAGCAGCTGAAATAGTACTGATCCCAGCTCCTGGCAAGCGTAAGCACCTTTTCCAGCTACTTTCGATTTGTGGAAATCTATTAATAGAGGCTGTGGAGTGTTTTTTTTTTTTTTTAAAAGCAAATAGAGACCCTAGGGCAAAATTGTCCTTGAAAGAACAGGCTGTTTTCCCTGCTAAGCCAGGAAGCTTCCTTTTGGAGAATTTACTTTTAGTAGCTTTTAAAAGACACCAAACCACTGAAGAATAATTTGAGTTGCATCTCAACCTCTTGCCTGCTGTAGAAAGATGAGTGTAAGAGCAAATTTTCACTGTTTCTCTGACAGTGGAAGGTTATTTGCTGAAAGGTGCCACTTCTGTATATAGAAATCCCCCTAGGAAATGTGCCAGCCAAATCCATAAATGGTCCAATAATAGGAAAAGACTACGACTTCCCAAAGGCACCTACAGAACAAGGAGGTGCACCTCGCGGAAGTGCTCCCCGTGAAGTTACCCCATTGAACACAGGGCTGGAGGTGCACTATGCGTTGCTTTGGTTATCTTCTAGAGATGGAGGGCAAGCAGACTGCATCGCCCGCAGCATTTCACACTGAATGCATGCATAAACCTTTCCTCCTAGCTCTACTTTTGTCAGGTGAAGTTTATCTTACTGGGACCTCATCTGCCCCTCCACATTGCTTCACCTAGCTAAAATGGTGCAGCAATCTTTCTGGTGTATTAGGTAATTCCTCCTGCAAGCCTAGAATAAAGCCAGGTACTCTGAGATGCACAGATGCAAACTGCCAAGGAATTGCCTCCACATTTTTTCATGCCTTCAGTTCAGTAGTTTGGCTTCTCTTGGGCTGCAGGTGGCAAAGCTACCAGTGTGCATTTGCTTATTTCTAGAGAAGCGGGGACACAGATTTTATGCCATCTCTTCCACTTAACACTTCTGTGTAAATGCTGCACAACTATGCATACCTTTTACGACCTTTAGCTTGCCAGAAAAAAAGAAAATGGCAAATTCTGTGTCCAGGCCTCATTTTTGAGTTCATTCCACTGAGTTTTGATGAGGAGATAAAGTCAAAACCATCCTCTAGCACAAGCATTTCCTGCCATCAGCTGGAGCTGCCCCACACTGCTGTAATGCCAGTTTTCAGGGCAGCTTTAGCAGCTGCCCTGTTCTTTCAGGCTGCGAGTTGAAATCCAAGCTATTCCTCTTGCAAGCCACCCCTCCCCTCTGCTGCTGTTTGCAGCCTCCTCTGGGTTTTTCCCAGTTCCCACCAGTGCCCCCAGTTTAACCATCCTTCACCAAGACAGAGGCATTGAACAATGCCAGCAGCAGGCTTGTGAAAGAGCAGGTGGGAATGGTTTGGCCACTTCTCTGCTGTGATGGGGCAAGAGCTTACAGCTGCTCTGGGTTGCTGCAACCACATCAGCTCCACAGGTACTACTGAAGTATACACTGCTGTTTTCAGCTGGTTTAAATGTTTTGGCAATCTGATGCCACAAAACCCAGAAGTGCCCTTCCCCAGGCCCATGGCAGGGTAATTGCACCTGCCCCAAAATGCTGCTCTGAGCCCTGCTGGGGAAAAAGGGGATTCTCTGCTGTGTGTGGATGAAACTTGAGGCAGACATCAACGCACCTTAAGGGAATTGAACTCAAACACAGTTATATGTGGGTATACCTAAAAACTACTGAAGGAAAACTCCAAACCCTGCTATAAAAGACTGGGGGACGGATGGACTGATAATCTTCTTAGCTAGGATAGCACAATGAGAGAAGAGAAACACATCAGGTAAACAAGGATAATGCAGTGTGATAGCAGTGAGTAGGAGGGGAGAGAGAAAAGGGAAAGCGCTAACGGAGGTGTGAGCAAGAGTCGCAGAGTGCTGTATTTAATCATACTCTGACATTTTCAGCAAGAACAAATGTTTGTGTACTATGGCAAGGAGCTCAGGCAATGAAATTGAGTATTACTTGTACATTATGCAAAAAATGACATTATAGGCATAGTGCATGTGGCAGAACATTAATCACTAGTGAAACTTAGATCTTGAAGTATATATTGCTATCGAGGAAAGAAAAAAACGTGATGGGTATTTTGTATAAACACTGCAATAACCAAAAGAAATAAGGGATAGGAAAAGTGTTAATCACAGGAGATAGAAAAGGAATCCAGAAAGGTCGCCCTAGAAGTTTGCTGGGAACCTAGGGACCCGGAGGTGGTTAGCAATGCCCATCATTAGTGGAGACTTTAATTTCCTAGAAAGAGATTGGGCCTTATCAGTGGGAGCAGTTGTTGTCCTGCAGACACCTTGGATGTGCGAAGTGATGAATGCCTTCATTAACCACTCACTGAGCCAACAAGCAATGAACCAACTTGCTAATTAGCAGAGGTGTCACAGAAGACCCAGCCACGGAAAGCAACCTTGATTGGATCAAACAAGATACTTCAACATAATTCAAACGGACACAGAAAATGAGACAGTGATGAAGATTGTTAATTACAAATGGGAAATCTTTATTTTAGAAATTAAATAGTCAAGTGAACTGGGCTGAAACAGCAGTGGATGTGACTAGAGGCAGCTGGGAGCAAACATCTGTGGCAGAGCAGGAGCTGGAACAGGGACCTGTGTTTGGAACTTGGAAAAGAGAGTTTAGGAGGGGTTCAAGCTTTGGCTAAGGGTGGCTGGGGGTGACCATCTACAAATATGAGGTACTAGGGGTGAACAAAGGGCCTGCAAATAGTGGAAAGATAAATTGGAAGAGAACAGCAACACCTGGGGATAAGAACACCTGGGGGAAGAGCTGGAATTGCTAAACACCAAGCTGAGTTAGGTTATAAGACCAAAAGCAAGACTTTTCAGCCATGTGATTTAAAAAACACAAGGAGAAACGAGGTTGGAACAGAAAGAAGTTTTAGGGACAGCTCTATACAAGGGCTGTAGCAAAATGCCCCAGAAGACCGTGATGGCAAACAGATGTAGGGGAGGAAGAGCCTGAAGCAAAATGCCAAGAGTTTAATGGAGCAAAGCTGGAGAAGGCTGGAAAGTCTTCATGTGAGATGAGGACTAGTACATGGCAGTGGAAGGCTAGTAGCAAGGCTTGTTAATGCACCTGCCACTTGAGGGAGTGACACACAGAGGACACCTTCAGCTATGTGGAGGGGGGGCAAGGAGGGCAAGCAAAGGGCAGGGAGCTCAGCAACCACACATCCATTTATACAGGTCTATTGATCCTTAGTGTACCAGGCTGTAGAACAAATCTGGAAGGAGAAGTAGTTGAATACATCAAAGTAAATCAGATAAAGTGCAGGAGAGGCTGACCAGGGGAGACTGTGCCAAACTCATCTGACATTTTTGGCAACAGCTGACTCTCTAGACAAGGTAGAGGTAGTGGAGATCTCAAGTAAACTTCAGTAACATTGTAGTATCAGGCAGGAAACGAGAGTTAAGAACTGCAAGGCACATAAGGAATTGGGAAGAGGAGAGACTGCTGGTTATGTTAAAAGAGGTACTGGGGGGGAACTCCTGCAACTCATCAAGGCTGAACCCAGAGAGCAATCTTAATGATTTGCTAACAGCCTTGGTATTAAAAACAGAGTCTTGCTGGTTTGTACCATGTTGGGAGTCACCAGTTGTGCCGAGGGGCAGAGACTCGGTGTTTTGTGCCACGCAGAACTCCTGGCCCAGTGATCCCTGTAGGTGGTGGGGATGCAGCTGTGCATCTCCAGAGGGGATGCTGACTTGCATGTATCCGATGATCGCTTTCCTGGTGCGGAAACATCCTATCCCCCACTGCCCCCCAGCTCCAAAAACTAGAACAGGGGTGACCCACAGAAAGGCTTGTGTGTACCTGGGATGGAGCAGATTGGCACTTCTCACATGATCAGCTCTGCTTGCGGCAGAGAGGCCACAGGCAGCCTGGGAGCCGAGTGTATCTTGCATTACATAATGCAGGATGTCACTGCTGCAGCCATTTCTTAAAGGTTCACTCACCACGGTATGACGTACCGAATATCACGCAGCAAAACACTTCACAATTCCCAGTGGGGAAAAGAAAACACATGCTGTGTGTATTCTCAAGGTAGGGTTAATGAAACGCAGCTCTCAGCCTCTCTGGGGCTGCTAGCAGCTGCTGCATTATTAATAGCATCGCAGCTGCAAAGAAAGTAGAGCTCTGAGGGTTTCGGCTTTTTTTCTTCCTTTAAACTACTTGCACAAAAACACTTTCTAGACCTGCTTCTCACTGCTAAGCTGAAAACGCGAGAGCTGAGTAACGAGACGCGATCTCCTGCCATAAACTCCCCCACGCAGCACAGAGCAGCGAACACTGCCCTGCCCAGGCAGGGATGAAGGGCAGGCACCATGCCCCTGCTGCCAGCCTCCCTGAGACATTGTGCCCTGTGAGACGGGCTTCCCCGTGGGACAGCAACGTCCGAGGCCAAAGGCTTTCATGGCCTCCGTTAACATCACAGGCATGACCAGCGCTGCAGGCCCTCAATCCACCCGGGGGCTGGTTCCCCAGGGGACACCGAGGTCACCACCACAGCAGCACATGCAGGGCCCGACTCCCCATAGCACCCCCAATACCTGAAGGGTCCTGCCAGGAGGTGATGCGGGGGGGAGCCGTAGGGGGCTGCTGATCAGGGACCCATTCGGGGTGTGGAGGGGGCGCAGGGGGAGCCCGGGGTGGTGGCCCGGCAGCCTCACCCTTCTTGAACTCCTCAAGCAGTGTGTCGAGGCGCGTGTCGTTGAAGACGCAGTGGAGCGGGCGGCGGTAGAAGCGGGTGACAGTCTGCAGCGGGGTGCAGTCATCGGGGTCGACGAAGGCCAGGTCCTTGACAAAGAGCAGGTCGACGATGTTGTCGCGCCGGTCGCCCTCGTAGACGGGGATGCGGGTGTAGCCGGAGCGGAGGATCTCGGAGACGGTGGCGAAGTCGAGCACGGCGTCGGCGCGGAGCATGAAGCAGTCGGCCAGCGGCGTCAGCACGTCCTCCACCACCTTGGTGCGCAGCTCCAGCGCGCCCTGCACCATGGCCAACTCCTCCCGCACCAGGTCGCCGTGGGGGCCGGC
>VXAA01004118.1:1026325-1048612 GCA_013399115.1 Anseranas semipalmata | reverse complement strand
CCACCGCGGGTCCCTCCGAAATTCACGGCGGGCACCGCCTCGCTCCCGGCTTTCCTCTGCTCCCTTCTTCCCCTCTGTTGTGCCCTCCTCCCCAGCGGTTCTGCAGCTGTACAAAAGGCTTTCACCTTTTGTTTTCACCTTTTGTGGCCCTTAATTCGCACAAAGAAACTTCGTAGAAAAGTCAGGGCCAAGTCTCCGTCCTCAGGCATTTATTTCAAGAAGCAGAATACCATGTCCGCATGCAAGAATTTAAGAATTTATTGATTTTTCTCCGTTGCTTTTTTTTTTTTTTAACTTTCTTTGTACTCATGACTTACAAAAATTAGCTGAAGATATTTCCATAAGTAATTTTGAAGGCCAATTAATGCCAGACAGATCCCAGTGGGCAGGTCTGTGGAACAGAGGAAGTTTTGCAGAGATCTAGTCAGCAGCACAGTGCTGAATGGAAAAAGCAGATGCATTTGCCAGTTTTCTGATGGCTCTCACTCCCGCTGTTCCCCCTCATAACGTCTGATCTCACCGCGGTGAATGTCCCTTTGCTCCCACACGCAGGCAGGTGGGTAAGTTTGTGTGCTCCTTCGCTTGCTTGGTCTCTGACCTGGAGCAATCCCCATGTTATTACCTGTTTTTTTCCTTCTCATAACAAATCTCTGGAGAAGGGTTTGTTGTAAGCTCTGCCTACTGAGATGAACTTCGGGAGAAAATACTGACCAAACCTGCTGCGGCCACCTTGAATAGAAGAAATTAAGTGTAGTGTATAAAACTATGGATGGGATTCATAGAAAACATTTGTAGGAATAAATTTTCCCACTTCAGCCCAAAGGTCAATTTTTCAACAACTTGCAGGAGAGAACTTACACTTATTAAATGTCTTCACAACAGCTTTCATGTTAGGGAAGGACTGAAAGCTTTTGTTTTTTCAGTTTTCCTTGTGGCAATAAAGTTGAAATGTAGCAGTCCTTCAAAACGAAACTTCTCATAGAAGTTGTAACCACAGGTCTTAACTTTTCATCACTTAAATATGGAACAGAACCATTGCAAATGTGGGTGAGGGAAGGAGGGGACACATGTGGTGTGTATCAAGCATCAGTGTAAATCAGAAAGGTGTGGTAAAAGGGATTTCCTGCCTGGAAGCAAAGCTTTCTTACTTGTTCTTAAGATCTGTGTGCAAACTCTGGGGCTAGAATTGCTAGTAGCTCTCATCTTTTTGTGCTGAGGCTGCACCGAGTGCTTCACTAGAGGGATCCAGTTCTCCAAAATGAAATCCTGATGCCACTGCAGCTCTCTGCCCCACTGTACTGGATCCGAGCAGCCATGTTCTCCTTTCGGAGCACTGCTCTGGTTTTCGTTCCCTCGTCTGCGGCTTGTCCGGGATCTGCTTGGGATCAGGGCATGCACAAACGTGCAAACCTGCCCTTGCTGCAAAGAACTTGTGAGCTGAGCAGACAGCACAGAAAAAGATGGCAATCAGTGCCTGAGCATGGGGGAAGCCAGCAAACGTCCTGCTAGTTCCCTTCCCCCTCCCCGCGTTATCTGGGGTAGTTTGGGTTGTTTTCCATGTGCATGTGCTTTTGTTTGGCCAGCATCTATTTTCTGAAATTTCTTGTCTAAGCTTTAGTGGCATGGGAGTGGGAAAGAAGCTATGGGGCTTGGTTCATTAACAAAGTGATTAAAAGAGAAGTCGGTGAATGTCTAAGTCTGATGCATCACCTTAGTGATTTTTAGTGATACGACAAGTGATAGCTCAGATGTTTTCTGCTTCGAGCATTTGTCTCTTTGCATGTTCATCCTGTGGGTGCAGACAGACTCCAGGCTTGTGAACCCAGTGCCTGCTCTCTCTTTGCAGCCCCCATGGGTGCTCCCATGCCTTGTGTTCCCATGTGGCCCGCACATACTGGGGAGAGAAGTGCACATCTTATATTCCTCAATCTCCTCTCAGCTGCAATAACTCAATGAGGTGCAGGGCAGAGAGGCAGAGGTGAAGGGCACGTACAAGACTACTCTGAGAACTAGTCAGTACCTTCTTTGAGCGGTGTTCGTGCTGCACGTGAGGTGTGTATGCACCTCTGCGTGCTCACAGGCCACCTGAATGTGGCTGGCTGAGGCATTCAGAAGGGCAGCAGCAACAGGGCTGCTTTGCAGCATCCTTCATGGGTGCTCTGCGCCATGCTGATGCTTGCTAGAGTTTGAATGAATCGCCATGCAGGGATCTTTGCACTGCAAATCGTCCTCTGCTACCCCGCTGCTCTCCAGATCAGGTTTCTCACTGCTGCCTTTGATGGTCTTTTGCATCCCTGTAGTGCTTCACCTTTCTGGTGATCTGACCTTTTCAGAGATTCTCCCAACTCTTTCCCTCCATGTAAAATTATATTAATTTCCCTTTCAAACTGTTAAAACTATGCATACCTCCACCTTCTGAAAATTGCCTTTACCTAGATCTTCCTTTGGGTTCACCAGCCTGTCTTTTTCCTCTTCTCTCCACCACCTTTTAAATTCTTCCTCTATACCTGAAGGGCAGAAGTGCGCCTCGTAATTGTACCTGTTACTGGTGCTTCAGATGAGGAAGCACCACCTCCCACCCTCAAACACACACAATGACAAACACCGAGGCGTATCCATTCAGTTCACAGAGCTGGGGGGTTGTGTCATTTTTGTGGCTGTGTGTCAGGAGTAGATGCATTAGGGATCAACTGAGGTGGTATCTTCTTAGGGTGTCCCAGGAGGCCCCCTCTGGTGCACAGGAGAGGTGCCAGTGCAGGTCAGCCTCCTGCCTTGCCTCCTTATGTCTGCAGCTTTCAAGCAGGCAGATGCCTCTGGGAAAGTGCTGGGGCTCTGGCACGACAGACCCAGCCCTTAGCAGAGCACTCTGGGCTGGAGTTTGTTGTAGTACCTTCCAATCCTGGTTTCATCTCCTCTTCACGTTCAGTCACCTGAGTGGGGCTGGAACAACTGGGCTCAGGTCCATAACTGACATGGATTCATCAGTGGTAATTTAGTAATTCAACAGCATCTTATATAGCCACGTATTCTTTCCCTGGGAGAATGTGGGTGCTCTCCAAGGGTGCTGGTGGTTGCTTTTGACTTGTTTCTAAAGTATATTTCATTTTCCTGCAATAAAGCGTTCCCTTTAGGCTTCAGGGTCATTCTTTTCTTGCACAATTTCTTCCTGGTAGCATGGACCTGGAAGCATTGTATAATGCCAGGTGTGTATGGCATCTTTCCTTTGTAACCCTGAACAGCCTCACCCCAGTCCAGACCAGTCATGTTTGGGCAGTTAAGGTAACGGAGTGGTGAGTGATCTGTGGTGGCAGCTTGTGATGCCCACAAAGAGTGCATGTGGCAACTTGTTTCAGCACTGCATATAAAGCTGGCACAGAAATCTCATCACCTGGTGGCAGATTTGTTCGTGCTTGATGGAGGAACTTGTAAAAGCAATTGCCTATGAGAAATGGATTGGGTGCACTGTAAGGCATGTGATCCCTGTTGATGGCAGCATATCTGTATGTGTCCCCTGAACTTTGTGAAATATTACAAGGTCATCTAAATTATCTGTTACATTAAATCCCGTGTACCGCACACACCGGGTGGCTGCCATCCCGTGCAGTCCATGCTTTGCACCGTCAGTCCCAGAGTCTGCCCTTTTTGGATATGGTGTTGGTCTGTCTGAGGTCTGCTCACAATAGGAAACAGTTTATCATATACCAAGCTCTGGTACCAGGAGGTGGGGCTGTGCTGGAGACTTTTGACACTTGTTGATCAGGAGGTGTAATGTTTTTGGCCTGAGAGACTTTTGTCTCCCTTAAATGGAGTTTCTCCGTATGTGCCCTACTGAGTTTGTTTTTCTTCACCAGCAGTGCTGAGAGTTGTGCTTTGTTACCTTGAGATGCTTCTCTCCTGCCATAGGCATGTGTCTGATCCCTGGGCAGGTACCAAGGCACAAGGTCTCATGCTCAGTCTATGTAGGAGACCTGTTTCTCCTTCTGCTATTGGATTTCCTACCTAATAATGCATTTGGCCTGTACTTTCAGCCTCCTCACATGTTGCCAAGGACCAGTTGGCTCTGATGAATGAGACAATAAGAAACACTGGTCTCCAGGGAAATAGTCTCGAGCAGCTCCTTTTTGGAGCAAGCACATGGGTCTACCCATTTGCTCAGCTGATAGCTGCTGGGAGTCTAAATACAAAACCTCCTCTGAAGTTGGGTTTGCTAAAACCTGACTTGTGCTGCCCTGGAGCTTGGCATTGGAATATCAGGTGTGGTTTGCAGAGCTGGTGTCTCTACTGTTGGTTCAGCAAGGGGTGCTGCAGGTGCCATCTCAGTGCCTGAACCTAGAGCCTGCTCTGGGAGCTCCCTGCTGGTGCTACAGCATGAGTCTGGTGGGCTGATGTGGAGCCTCCTGTCCTTGACTGTCTCTTACCTCAAAGCCACTAAGACCAGTTTTGGACAACCTGTGGTGGCATAAACATTACTTAGAGTTTCCCCCTGTGCATATGTGCTGTAAAGGAAAACTCAAGGGAAAAAGAGAAGTTTCTTGTAGATGGAGTTCTTCAAGATGGGTTGGCCCAAGTGCATGGCCTCTGGGGCTTCTCCGTCCTTTTGTAGCCTACTGGGATTCTGTGGCTGAGAAGAGACCAAAGGACATTTACTACACACAGACAACATGGCCCTGTGTGGGTTGTGGGAGGGAGAGGGGAAAGGGAGCACATATACATGCTGTAGGTAGTGCATAAAAGTTTCTGAGCTGAAGTGCATATGGGCAACACATTTCAAAAATACTCTCTTAATTGCTGGTAAGTTACTTCCTTCTATTTTATTTCCTTTTTTGGAGAGGATACTGGGCATCTGGAAAAATGGCCAATTACCACAAAAACCTGGGAAAAGACAAGTTCCTTATGCCTTCCATACTAGTCGGGAGATTTTACCATATAGTGTGGGAAACTTCATATTATGTTGTGTAATCCTAGCAAATGGGTTTTGTGGGCATCCTTTCAGTTTGGAATCCATTCTGTCAGACACCTTCAAACACTTAGCACTGTACCTGAACCCCAAGGTTTGTGCAGCAGGGGGAATGCCATTCCACCCTTGCTAAGTCTGTATTGCACAGGCTGCTTCTAGGATGCTGTGCTTTTAGAATATGTGCATGGGTCTTAGGTATTGAGTGGAAAGGAAGACAGTAAACTGCTAAATGACCTGAGGATTCCTTTATATTCTTTCAGCATAAAATTGGCATCTTCTACCTCCTACACTCGGGCTCGTTAAAGATGCTCCTTTTGTCAAGTGGCACTTCCCTTCACATGTACCCATCTTCTCTTGGCCAGATTCAATTCGACAAAACTGCACCCTGAAAGGTGGTGAAGCTCATCTCTGGGGTCTCTGCCACCACAAGAGCTGGTCCCCGTGCCTTCCTTTCACTCTGCGCTGTGTCCTTCTGCTGCTGCTTCCCTTGCATTGGCTGTGGCACCTTTCTGATCCTCTGCTAAGCCAGTAGAAAACTAATTCAGGAAAATAAGGCAACCATTTTTCTGTGAATTTAGTGAGGAGGATGATGAGGGTCACCACGGGGTATGAGGACGCCAGAGCAATGAGGGTTATTGCCTTGTGGTTATTGCCCCTTTGGCTCCACCAGCTCATCAAAGAGTGCAGCAGGTGTATCTGAATGAGCTGAATCATCCTGTTGTCCCCGTAAAAATCAACAAACAAACAAGCTGTCCTTTACTGAAGGAACCACCTTCTGTTTCTGATCACCCAGAGCACCTGTTTGTCTGCCTAAGCATCCCTTGACAGCTTAGGCATCTGTCCTTTCAGAGCTTGCAGAGGAAACAGTTGTTTTTTCACCCTCTGAGTGTTTAAAACACAACTCCCTTGGGAGGCTTGCAGCATTGCAGACATTGCGAGCGCTCTGTCCCAAAGACCGGTAGATCCTCTGATGGCCTTCGGTGCTCTGGGATTTGCCAGAGCCAGGGCTGCTCGTAGAAGGCTCTGTCTGCACCTTGGTGGGAGCTCTGCGGCAGCTCCTGTGTGCCGGGTCCCAGAGACCACGAGTGCAGGGACAGCGCTGCAACCTGCTCTGTGGGGCGGGGGCTGCTGTGGAAGGAGCCCCTGTGCTCAGTTGTTTCCTGAGAAATAAGAAAAGGCCATAGAAATCACCTTACACAGAGTAAGGGACATACTGGCTATGCAGGAGATGCTTCCAAAGGCTGACTGTTTATCTCCATTTTTCTTTTTAAGTTTCAAACTGTTTTGCAAGAATCATGCATGGAAGTTGCTTTGTAACTGCAGGAAATGGCGCAATTGAACAATGAGATCCTGATTAGTTAGCCATTTGCTGGTGTATGGGTAAGACAAAAGATTCCTGTGGTTATATGTTTCATTGTTTCTAATAAGCATCCTAAGTTCTCTAAAAACATTACATATTTTTTGCAAGTTCCACATTTCTTACTATGCTACATCTTCTTATGAATTAGAAGTAATTCATGCAAAGTAACATGCACGGGGGAAGCGCATGTGACTTCCTATACAACTGGGTTCTAAATTGGCTGTTGCCATTCAGGGAAAATGTTTTGAATTTATTATGGATTGTTCTCTGAATACATTTAAGGAAGCAAAAAGTGAATCATTGTTAGAAAGTATTAAGAAAGAAACCCATTGAGAGCATTCTTATGCTATAAGCACATTATGCTATAGTGGGACCACATGAATCAGTGTAAGGAATAAATATATGTAGGATAAGGTGATGGAGGTAGTCAAAATCACAGCTTTCAGACATAGATATCAGTGTATTTTCAGCTTGGGAAAAATGACTGATGATATGATAAATGTTATGAACTCAGAGGCATGCAGAGAAGACAATTTGGGAATAATTATTTCCTTGTTTTCATTACACAAGAAATAGGGAGCATCCAGTGGAATTATTACATGTAAAACAAACAAATATGATTTTTTATATAGTGCGAAATAACTTGTGGAACTCATTGTCAGGGAATTTTTCCATCTAAAAGAAAGGAATGAGGCAAATCTGTCAGAGAATTGTCTATTGAAGACAGACACGATGACGATGCAGCTTCTGGCTTGAGAAATCTTTAGGCTTTCTAAGTAGAAGTTGCGTTCCCAATTTCACACTCACTGGGCACTTTATAATAACTCCAGCAGACAACTCTGATTTTTAAGGCACTTTTGAATATGTTAATTTTAAAAAGCAGGTATTCTAGAAGCCCTGACAACTTGAAATTCGTTAGAGTTTTGCCTGGTGCCCCACCTGATTTCCGCAACGAGACCACCCCTCCCTCCTTCCCGCGCTCCGGCGGTGGATGCGGGGACCCCCGCGGGCGTCTCGGCAGATCCCCGGGCAGGGCGGAGACGGGCAGGCTCCCGGAGCGGCACGCTGGGCTCCCGGCCCCGGGCTCCTCCCGCGGTTTCTCCGCGCGGGGAGCAGAGGGGAAGGGAAGGGAGAGCTCCCGCGGGGAGCGGCCGCGCGTGGCCGTGGGAGGCGGCCGGGCCGCGGGTGGNCCGCGCCGCGCCAGGCTGAGCTGGCCAGGGTACTGACCCGGCCCGGCACGGCCCGGCCCGGCCCGGCCGCTCCCTCTCGAGGCAGAGCTGCCGGCTTTGGAAACTATTTGGCGTCCTCTGGGGCTCCCACATCTGGAGTTCTTCTCTCTCACTTCTGGCAAGAGCCGCTTGGTTTCTTGTTTTGCTGGGTATTTTTTTTTTCTTAAATTTATTTTTATTGTTTTGTGTTTGTTTTTATTGCTGCTCCGTGTTCCGGAAGGCAGTGTCCCATTTGGGGATGGCCCTGCCCAGCGCCTCCTGGGGGATCCTTCTCCTTCTCCTTCTCCTTCTCCTTCTCCTTCTCCTTCTCCTTCTCCTTCTCCTTCTCCTTCTCCTTCTCCTTCTCCTTCTCCTTCTCCTTCTCCTTCTCCTTCTCCTTCTCCTTCTCCTCCTTCTCCTTCTCCTCCTTCTCCTTCTCCTTCTCCTTCTCCTCCCGTCTCTCCCCTTCCTCTCTCTTACTTTCAGACACGATGGCCACGGGCTTCCTGCTGGCTCTTTTCACTGGGTTGCTCTTGCTGAGGTTTCCCCTGAGCTTCCACAGCATCTGTGCCCTGCCAGCCCCTTTCCCTTGGCACTGCTGATTCGGAAGACGTACAGAGGTGCCCATGCTTCCTCCCCTGCACTGGTACAGCCGGTGGAGTCTGGATGACCAGGCATTGAATTCTTTGGGGAGCCCCATATCCCACACATCTGCCCACTTGTTTAAGCTGGAGCTATAATGAGTGTGGGCTGCACCTCCAGTTGTAGGTCTTGGGCAAGTCTCTTGGGTCCTTGGGTCTGAGAAGCCAGGACCCTGCATGCCTTGTGCTTCCTGCACATCTGCAGTGGCAGCTTTCTGGGAACGCCACAAAGCTGACTGCCGGAAGAGTGTCCCCACTTTTTGTGCCCTTCATATCTTCTCCCTCACCACCTCAGACCTCAGCATCTGCGAAAGGACCAGGGATTTGTCTGAATGTGGTTTGGCTTCCTTGTGCTAATCCCTGTTACAGCAACTCCATCACCTAAGGGCAGGACCCCAAACACTGCTCCTGCCCCTCATTTCTGGGTCTGGGGGCAGTGCACACGGGGCTGTCCCTTCCCCAGCGTGTGATTGCTGTGACCTGTGGTCTCTAAAGACAGAGGTGCTGGAGGCAGGGGTGTCACACAGGACCCGCTGCCATGTCCCCTTGCACTCTCCAAGGTGCTGCCCTGACCCCTGACCACAAGGACAGGGACCCTGGTCCCAGGCCACTGCATCCTCCTTTCGGGTCCAGGTGGGCCGTGGTTTGGGTTTTAGGAGCCATCAATGAAAGCAGGCCCAAGCAGGAGGGTTGTGCTCCTTGAATGTGGCTATGCCACTTCTGTGGGACCAAGAACTCACCTCGGCACCCTGCAGGTCTCTCCTTCTTCACAGTTGCTGTGATCCAGGAAGCTTTTTTTCCCACTGGAGAAGAGTCCATTCTGCCTTTTCACCAAACCCATCAAAATTATTCTGGGGCCTTTGCTAACCTCATAGAAATGGCTTGTCCTCTCCAGCCCTCCCAGTGGATCTCTCATGCTTCAGTTCCTCATCACCTGACAGCAACAAGTCAGCAGGTTTGCCAGGCTCTTATGGACCCTGAGCAACCTCAGTGGCAGGCCTGGAGTCCTGCACCTGCTCTGTATGAAGAGCAAATTAAGCAGCACCAGGCCAGATCGTGCTGAGTGTCTGTCCTGGCCCACAAGGCACAACCTGAAGAAGTTCCCTTCATCCCTTTAGGGACCAAACTCGTTTTGGTCCAACCCAACTAATGTGGTCTCCAGCCTTCCACTTCACCTTCAGAGGGGGTTCCCTGCCAGCCCAAGACATAGTTTTGAACATAGGTTTGCAGAACGTGAGAGTGGACACCTTGAAAGACAGGAGAGTGACTACTGGAAACAGCTTCGGTGTTTCTTGATATGGATAATGATAATGGAGCTGGAGAGCGCATGTGGAGCAGGACACAACTCTCTTCTGACAATAAGCTCCTTCAGAAACTTCTAGCTAGATGGGAATTAAACCAAAGAAAGGGCAACCTTGTGACGCAAAGGGTGACCTCATGCAGTTTGGTGGAAGAATTCCAACTTCCATCATTCCTTATCACTGCTGGCCGCCTAAGGTTTTGTAAGAATTCGGTGCAACATATGGTGCCTGTGGATCTGAGCATGTTACAGAGTTTCTTCAGCTCAGAAAATGTCCTTGAAAGGACTGAGTTGCACCTCTGTCCTGTTTAGACTGGCCACATCTTACTTGATTCTTGTTCTACCCTGCTATCCCCAGCTTTGCATTTCCCCAGCAGGTGAGTTCTTCTAGGAGAGGGAATATCATATTCTTATCCCACAATATGACTTATAAAATGCTAATATGAAGAAAATGTAATTGTTAAGTAAGCTAGCTGCCTCCTGAATTGAATGTCAGAAGTTAGAAATGTACAGAGACCTGTTCAAAGAGTCATAAGCCACGCTGAGCAAACTCCAGCTGTGATAGCTGCAGTGAGGATAAACAGGGCAAGACCAAGCCTTCTTCACCATCATTGTCACGCCGTGGTAAATGGAAGCCAGGGGTCACCAGAACAGGATTTAGTCTTTTCTCATTATTTAGTGTCAAACACACCGGTAACAGGGTCATAATATAAATGTTGGGAGACATTTGCACTTTCCTGCAAGGGAGGGATCATAATTGTAAGAGATCAACTGGTAGGCAGGTGATGGATGGAAGGGGCGGTAGGTTGTGTGAGCCTATTAAAGTCAATGACTTCAGCTTTCTGTGGGAGAAAAGGAGACTTGAGCAGAGGAAGTTGATTGGATAGGTGGATCCAAGGGGTTTGGACCCTTTTTTGGGTTGCTTATGCTGAGTGATGGTTGTGTGGCTGTCATGTTGGCTGGTTCTGATCCAAGCGTATGGTGAAAATGAAAGCTGAGGTTTGGCCATCTCCCTTTTTTCTTTCCCTTTTGCTGTAGACATTGTTCGCAGTGACATTGCCCTGGATAAGCAGAAAGGCTGTAAGATCGCCCAGCATCCTGACATAATGTTGGAGCTACAGAGGGAAAAGGCAGCTCAGATGCACTTGGTTTTGTTAAAGGAGCAGTTTTCAAACACATACAGCAACCTCACACTAACAGGTAAGGCTGCAAGACCAGCTCTGGAGCCAGGAGCTGTGGCTAGTCCTTGCTAACTCACAGGTGTGTTAAACCCTCGGGTGCTTCACCTCTGTATGAATCAGCGTCTCTCTGGCCGCCTCTGTTTCCCACCAAGATTACGGGGTTCTGGGAGGGAAAGGATCTGCAGGAAATTATGGTGGACTCATAAGGCCTCTGCAGTTGGCACCTCTGCAGACACTCCAGATTTGGTGCCGCTGGACAGAAGGTTTTCCGCAGTCTGATCTAAGCAGAATACCACTGCACGTGAAGTGCTGTAGGAATCTCCCTGCTAACTGTTCGTGTCGGTGGGGCTGCAGCAATTACTAAATTTGGAGTCCTTTAAGCTGCAGCTGATTTTTTTTTTTTTTCAGAGCATGCACTTTGTGTGAACCCAGTAAATATTAAAGAGCAAATATAAAGGGATAATGGCCCAGACAGAGCTGAGAGGATACTCTTTTTCTGGCAACTGTTTGTATTATCCAGGGAACAGAATCTCAAAGGATGGAGGAGACTGCCACATTTTGGATACACATTTAATGGTGCTTGTAAAGGACTGATGTCTTCAGGCAGTGAGTGGGCAGAAGGATGGGATCCCAGCAGCCAGCAGTGTCCTTTCATAGCTGTTCTTATCACTACAGCTGGATGAGCCACAGACGATGAGAAGGAGGAAGAGGCTAATAAATCAAGCACGATCCCCTTCCCCTCTTGCTGGGTCCTTTCCTGCGGAAGGCAGGGAGGCATCCCATTTTTACGGGAAGAGGGCCCCGCGCTTGGGCCGGGGGGGTGCCGGCAGGCCCCGTGGCGGCCCCCGCAGCTGGGCTGGGAGAGGCAAACGGGTGCTGTGCAGCCTCGTTCCCTGCTGCTGCCACCCCAATCCAGCATCCGGCCCCCGGCCCTGAGCCAGCACGGGTCTGTGTCCCCACCAGGCACGGCGGTGCGGCAGCGAGCTCTGGCTCCCCTGGGGGCATCAGCCGTGCCGACCTCCCGGGGACCCCACGGAGGAGGGATGGCCCTACCAGGGCCGGCAGAGGGCTCAGCCCCAGGGACGGTGGTCATCGGGGCCAGGAGCGTGGCTGAATGGCATCGTTCCTGAAAGCCCAGCATTTAAATGGGATCCTCAGAGCCGTTTCTCATTCTCTGTAACGTAATCCACTTGGCTGTTTATTCCCAGTACAACTGCTGGAATCAACATTGTCAGCTTTTCCCCTGACAACTTGCTTACTTTCCACTAAACAAACTTCCCTCGAGAAGAGAAGCTGCTCTCCCTATCCTCCTTCCCTCGCTGCTTCAAAAGCTCTCAAGCATTGCTCACATTTTTTACAGAACCTGCGGAGCAGAGGTGCTACCTGGTTATCAGCTCAGCTCTTAGCCTTTCCAAGTGTGTTTACAGGATAGTTCACAAGGTTTTAGCTCCAACTCTCTAGGAGGGAGAGAGCAATTTCCCTGTAATATTACCCAAAGAACTATTTTAATGTCCTTTAACTCCCTTTGAATGTGAACAGAACAACTTCATAATTGTTATGAAGTTTAATCTTTTATTTCATAGACATAGTCTGAGAACATCGACTCTAGACAGCTAAGCATAATATTTAACTGGAACTCTACTAACTTGTGTAAATATTTCCCTTCTCTGTGATGGATCTGGTGTTTGGGGTGGGCAGAGGGGGTTGTACATCTGTTGCAGAAGGGCATTCCTTACCTTCAAAATTCAATCAGCCAGAGTTTGCTTGAGGACTTCTTTTTGTCCCGCACAATGTTTTTGTACAGTGCCGGAGGGAGTCCCCAGGTCAGCAGCAAGGTACACGAGGCGAGGTTCGGGAGCAAGGACCCAGACCTGGTTTGGGGCAGGATGTCGAAGGGCTGAGCATGCAGGGATGGAGTGTCTGGGGGTTCCCTAAAGACAAGGTGTCTCCCCTGGAGGCCTGTATCCAGGAGTCACTTGGTCTCATGCAGTGCGTGCACTCAGTGTCCAACCCAGACCGAAGGAATATTCAAACCCAAACCTCTGTGTAGGAGGGGCTCCTGCTACTGCTAGTTCCTGCCACACTTTAGTTACACCAAAGAAATGTAAATGGAGTATCTTGCCCAAAGTCAAGTGAGAATAAAGGCACTTTATGATGGGAAGGCTTGGGAGTAAGAACACCACTGTGAGGCATCTGTATTCCATACCTCTACCACTGCAGTGCTTCGGATAAAAAGTCACCTTCTCTTCCTCCTCCTCCCAGGTGACATAGTTATATGAGCAACTGGAAAGATTATAGACCAGGCCTCCCACGCTGTCTGCAAGTGTGGGCAAGTGACACTGGCATCACACCTCCATGCAGTGTCATAGAATCACAGAATGGTTTGGGTTGGAAGGGACCTTAAAGATCAGCCGGTTCCAACCCCCCTGCCATGGGGGGTTGGAATTAGTATCCTAATATATTTAAGAATGAAAGATGTTAGAGTGCAAGGAGCATGATTCTGCAGTCCCTGCAGCACTGATGTAAACCAGGGGCTTTTTCAAATGCACTCGCCAGTTGCACATAGTCCCCAGTGGGCTCCCTGTCTCAGCCATCAGGCAGGGCTGTGTTCTTGTGCTGGGAGTTAAGCTGCTCCCAGCAGCAGGTACCTCCAAGGTAAGAGGGTGTCTTAAAATGAAATGTGTTTTTTGTGCTAAGACACAACTGAGACTGAGTGAAAGCAGGCAGTCTTTCTGGCTCTTGTTCCTTCAGGAACACATGTTGGACTCTGGCTTAGGCCACTTCAATTTCTCTAGACAAGTATGAGCTTTCCTCTGCTCCTGTCTGCAGGCTTTCTCTTGCATCTTGCATTTGTTTTCTGTACGTGATCTCTCTAGGCTTACCGAGCCTGGCTCACTGAGATGAGTGATAGTCTTTGATCTGTGACAGTGCTATTTAAATGCTGTATAACATTTTGAGCCTTATTAATCTTTGCTGCTTCCCCATGCGGCTCAGAGATAGGTATCTTGTTTCACACGTCAGCATCTCCTGTGCTCTTGGGCCAGCCCGTGGTGGGGCCGGAGGGTGCGCAGAGTTGCCTGCCCTCTGGGAACCACTGCTCTCAGCTCAGCCCGCTGGTGGGATGGGGAAGAAGAATGAATCCTTCCCCAGAAACACTTCTCTGCTTCTGCCCAGCTGAGCTCACTGGAGCAGGAGGTGTTTCTTTTATAGCCTGTATCAGCAGGAGTAGAAGTTGCAAGAGTCACAGCAGGCTCCCTTCCTTTGCAGCCCTCAGGAGAAATGTCCAGGTCACAGTAAGGTGATTTTGGAGCCCTGGTGACTGCACAGCACTGGGCTGTCAGCATGTGAGGTGCGAGGAACTGCCCCAGGGCAGGGAGATGCACCGTGCGTGCAGGTTTTAGTGGTGACCTTGGGGAGAATGGGGCAGTAGCAGGCAGAGCTTTGACAGATGAGGCCTGAAACCCTCCATCTGTGGTGCCATTTTGTGCTGGGCCCGTGTGTTGCTTTTGTGCTTTGAAAGATTGGATATCTGCACTATTTGCACCACACAGATTGGTTTCTGCACTGTTATTAAGTAAAGCCCATTAAGCCTAATGGAAGAGGGAATTGCTCAAGAGGTCAACAGACATATGTGAGAAACTGTCCCCTCCTGTATTTGCATGAAGTGTTAAGTGTAACTGAGCTTCCCAAGATACAAGGATGAACGATAAATAGTACGTTTGCCTTCAGGAGTTCCCATCCTGAGGAAACAAAATAGTGCCCCCCTTCTCATTCTGAAAGCAGAAAAATGTCTCTTCTTTCTGCTCTGCCTTCTGGTTGAAGCTGCAAAGCAGATTACTTCACTGCACCAGGAGACCGGTGATGACAGCTCTCCAGCCTGTCCTACCACACCACGTCTGCATTGGAAAGACAGAAAAGCAACTGCGGGGTGTGTGGTGGGAGCCCCCCCCCATCAGACTGTGTGACACAGCCTCTAAAAGCAGATAGCAAGAGAGGAGACCCCCCCACCCCCAACAAGGTACAGAGTGCTCCTGGCTGACCCAGCCCCACCGAGAGAAACTGGGGTGTGGGTGTTCAACCAGATGGGGGTTGCTAGAAACAGGTGAAAGCTGCAGGAAAGTACATTTCACTGTCTGTCTCCAGAATTGCATCAGGTGTTTCACATTGGCATCCAATTAGTCCTGTTAAGGCCATTAGCTAGCCCAAACTCTGCCATAAGAGTGGCTGTGAGCCATATGCAAGCTTTTTGTTGGAAAAAGGCTGCTTTTGGAGCTATTTCTAGCCAGGCAGAAACCCTTTCTGTTTTGGGTAAGTTGTAAGGGTCCCTGAGATGGTGGTGATGGAGGGTGTGCATGGTGGTGGTGGTGGTGGTGGGGTGAGCAGAGCAGGAGCATGCATGTATGTGGCTGCCATGGAGAACAATGGCATGGAGCAGGAGTGAGGGCAGCGTGTCTGCGTGAAGAGCTTTGCAAGCAAGAAGCTGACCTGCAGAAGTATATTTTTCTCCTCTCCCATGATGATGGTGAGAGTCATGCATGACTCTTGGCAGGGAATCACATGGCTCAGGTCAAGCACCTGTGACGTTTGTGTTTCCTGCACTTGTGGACCTCCCCCTGTGGCCATTGTTTCAGGAGATGGTGGTCCTGGAGCAGGATGCATCCGCAGGGCCCAGGACCCTCCTGCGGGGTGCTGGTGGGGGGCATGGTTTGGGGGCTGCTATTGCAAGGGTCTGTGCAGGAGCAGGGCATGGGCTGAATGTGCTTTAGGTGCCTGTGGTGCTGGACAGGAAGGCTGCTTGGGTTGTTTCTTGCTGGAGTTTCCCCAGACATATAGTTTTATCTCCATTTATAGCCAGCTTCCATGGAGGACATCCTGTGGGACTAGAGGGGAGGGCTGGGGGGGGGCTTGCGAGACAAGACCCAGGAGGGTCTCTGGCGTCCTTGCAGAGGTAAGTGCAGCTTTCTTTCCTTTTTGGCACCTTATTTTGGATCAACAGCCTAAACATGGTGTGGTCCATGCAGCAGCACTACGTGTCCATGGTGTTTTACTGGGTGCTGCAGCAGCGTGGCTGGCACCATGCTTGCTCTCCCCCTTTAAGGAGAATGCTTTCTGAGGCTTGGTAATGGGCTGGGTATTGACTTTGGATCAAGCTGTCAGCCCTCCTCTCCATCACAGACCATTATGTTATACGCATTATCCACAGCATTGTACAAAATAGATCTGAAAAGGACCTCAAGAGGGCATCTTCTAGCCTTTTCCATGACAAATCAGCTGTACCTGGCCTCTGCTTGGGAAAGGTGTATAAGGAGAAGCAGTGTTATCTGACCAGCTGATACAGTTGGAAAAGCAGACAGACTTCTGGGGGCTTCATTGGAGCTGAGACAGGAAAAGCAGCATTCAAAGCTAAATATGCATTGAAAATAATTTCCCTGAGTTCATCTCATTGATTAATACAACTGAGGTACTGGTAGAGGAGTCATGTCAGCAAAAGGGAGATAATAACATTGTTAGCTCCTATGGGGAAGAGAGGGAGAATATAATTACTGTGAAATAGAGGGATTTTCTGGGAGGAAGGGTCAGGAAAACTGTAAAATGTCATAAAAATGATATCTGTACTGAGCCTGTAGATAGTGCCTGGCAGAGTCCCTTTTGAAGATGTCTTGCAGGTGTCTTCTGAGATGTCAGCATCAGAACTGAGGGGGTGGTGCTGGCAAACATACACCAAAAAACATTCTCTTGTAACCAAGTGTTTTTGTGCCTTTATCAGCTGTTTATATGAGCTCATTCTGAAACGAAGTGGCTGTTTGTTTTTGCTGCACAGCTTTCTGAGGGCATTGGCTGTGTGACTGAAATATATTGTGTCCCTGGGCATGTGTGTGTAAAGCCAGCAGGCTGCAGGGGCTCAGTGGCGGGGCACCAGCATTGCTCTGGTTTCTGGACATCATCATTAACAGACTTAACTGATGTGGCTTTATGCATGTTCTTAAACCTCCTGTGATGGAGAGTCCATACCCTGCCTCAGCAGTTAGCTCTAGGATGTAATTATCCATATCATTGTGTGGTTGAGGTTTCTAAAATCTCTTGCTTCAATTTAGGCCCATTACGCCATGTCCTCTCCCTATGGACAAGGAGAGCAGCGTACAGTGCTCCTTTCCTCTTTGCAGAAATCTTTTACATATTTGAGGCTTGTTATCATGCTTCCCCTAAGACTTTTGTTCTCTCCATTGAACAACTGCCTTTCTTTTGCTCTTTCCTCATGGCCATGTTATTTTCAAGTTGAATGACACATGCGTGGTTGATTCTGCCTCTTGAGGTCCCTTTCAGCACTCTTTAAATTTGTTGTGGTTCTGTGTTTTGTTGGGATCCCTTGGGCTCTCACCACTTGGTCTGGGCTTTTTTGGAAGTGTGTTGCCTTGAAATGAGCCCAGCATTGTGCTGAGCTCTTTCTTAACTGAGAAGAGCCGCAGGATTATTTCACATATCTTCTGCGTGACACGCCTGTCTGTGTACCCCTGTGCAATCATGGATTTTATTGGTATGGTACTGCTTGTTCATGTCTGCATTTTTGTGTACAGTTTCCCAACCAGCTGTGTGTTCCCCGTATGGAATTTCATCTAGACTCTATTTTCCTAATTTGCTAATTAAAATGTTATACAGAACTGAAGTTAAAGCCTTGCTAAAGTAAAGGTATATAACATCTGTTACTGTATCTCACATATGAGACCCTTTTGCTATGTCAAAGAGAAAGCAGGTTGGCTTCACATGGCATGGCTATTACTTCCAGCCCTTCCTTGCAGATGGGTTGTTTGATTTGTTCCAAATTTTTTTCCAGGAATTGAAGTTATGTTGACTGGCCTACAATTTCTTTGATTTTTCAACCTGTTGAACATAGCCACTATATTTGCCCTTTTCCAGTCTTCTGAAACCTCATTTGTCTTCCAGAAATTCTCAAAGATAGCTGCTGACGGACCTCAGGCCCATTTAGAAACATCAAATTTAAGTAATCTTTGTTCTGCTCATGCACTACTCTAGCTTACAGTTTTACTCTACTGCTTTTAATTGCATTAACTGTGTGGTCTCAGTTATCATTTTGCATGAAGTCTGAACCAACAAAAGCACTGAAATGTTTCAGCTTTGTCTCTGTGTGCAACTCTGCAAGTTGTTGGCTATTGTGAAATACCTTTCTTGTGTCCCAATTTATACCTCTTTGCTTCCTGAGACAGCTGCAAGCTAACCCCCTGGGATCACTGCCTTCTCTTACCCTAATTAGTAGTTTTACAACTCATTGTGTGCTGACGGCGTGTGTGTGTGAGAGAGGTCAGGAAGGTGAATCTCTTTTTCAGGTGACACTCTCTAGTCTGTTAAACAACACTTTGGCTTTCTCATTATCTGTTTTGGTTATTTCTCTTGTAACTGTGGGGAATATGACTTCTTACAACATATTTAGTATTTATTAAATTCAATTTACCATCCTATTTAACAAGCCTCATAAGAGAATATTTTATAAATTGTGTATCTTAAAATCGACAATTATGAATACATTATAATATGTAATGTCATTACCAGAACCAGCTAGTTCTGGGTGCTGTGTAGAGAATAAAGAAAACACATAAACCTAACAGAAAACAGATTTCTGTGTGAGGGGGGGAGGGCTGACATGCACTAACAGCTTCAGAAGGGCTTGTGGTGTGTTCAGTGGCATAAAACCATCTATTAACCTTTTCTCCCTGCTCAGGAGGTGATGAACTCTTTGGTCTGTTTCTTCCCACTAATACAGTTATCAAATGTCTCCTTGTTACTGTTCATGATCCTTGCTGTGAGCAGTTTCTTTTGAATGCTTGGCTCTTTCGCTTTGTCCCTCTTCCCTTGTGCCCTTCCTTTGTACTCTTCTGTACCCCTCTGACGTAGCTTCCACTTCTCAGTGTGCTGCAAGTCCTTGAGGGGTTTCTGACTTACCCTTATACTTGTATTTGTTGCCTTATCTTGCTGCATGTTTGCAAAATACCATCTTTCCTGAGCTCCCTTTTCATTCTGCATGCAATCCTACTTGCCATTTCTCTATGTGTACTGCAGCCCCTGCTCTCCCAACACGCTGCTTTTATTCTTACTTTCCCTCTGTTCCTAATGAGTATGAACACTCATTTTGGGCTGCCTCTCCCGCGTTGCTTTCTACCTTCATATTTTTTGCTGGTTCTTTGTTGATCAGAACCAAACCTTGAGGAGCCTCCTTTCTAGTGCCGTTCCTGTCTCCTCTCTCAATTTTTTCCTCAGTGCATTCCAGGAACTTGATGCAAGACTGTGTCTGATGTCTTCCTTTCCCAGCAAATGTGTGGGCAGTTAAAGGTCCCTAATTACCAGCGGGTTCTGTATTTCAGATGCTCCCAATAAGCCTGTGCTTCTGATCTCCCTGATCTCGTAGCCTGAAGCAGACCCCCAGTGTGCCAGTGTCTGGGCTCCTTCCACTCTTATGTTACACAGAGGTTTTATACCTGCCCTCTGCACGACTGAATTTCACCCCTGCTTATATGCCGGGCCCCAGGATCATCCAGGTCTTCTCACGTGATGTTTCTTGCTCTCTGCTGCGCTGCTGATGGTTTCCTCTCCCTGTGCCCAGCTTTGACTTCCAGCTGCAGGAGCTTGCTTTGCCTCTCGCTGCCCCATGCAGCAGCTGGGTCACTCACTCACTTTTCTCTCTTCATAAGCAGAATAGATTTGGCTCCTTAAGCTTCACTTTGCAAAACTCCGTTTGTAGCTCCTCCTTTCTCTTGTGGCCTTGCAGGACAGACTTTTCCATCCTGTCGATACGAGCTCTATATTGTTTTCCCGTACGTGTATTATCTTGCACTTGGCTGCATTAAAGCACGCTTTGTTGGACGGTGGCCACTTAGCCGTACAAATTGGATCGCAGGGTAAATGTGGTCTGTTTTGTTCGTTATTTACTAACCTGCTTGTGCTATCTGCGAGCTGCCTCTAAGGATTTTATATTTATCTGAATGATTGATAAAAACACTGAGTCATGTGGGATTGGAAGCAGGCTATGAATGTTTTTGTCATGTCAGCCACTTTTTGATATCTAGTTATGCTAAACTATTCATATTAACACAAGTTCTTAAATTGTAACATCAGTTAGATGGGACTTGATTTGGTACAATGTATGTTGGCTATTAATTAGTTGAGACATGAATATAATGAATTATCGCTAGATTGTCATATTAGCTTTTAATTACTTTGCCTAGGTCTGATGCCAGGCTGACTGGCTGCAGTTCCCCAGGTCAGCTAGTCCTGCTAAACACCGGCATGGGGTTTGCACTCTTCTACCCGTCTAGAATTACTTGGCATTCCAAGATTTATTAAAAATTAGCGTCAACGGGTCAGAGATCTCCTTAGCGCACTCCAAGGTGCAAATTATCCAGGGTAGAGGACTTAACAGTGTTTATCTAAAGCAGATGTTATCTAACACATCTCTTGGTTATTAATAAACTGTGAAGTACATCTTATTAGTTCATCATATCTCTTTTCCCCCAAACAAGGTGTATATATTTATATTCTTGTAGTTAAGTCAATAATTTTATCATGTGGACAGAATAACGGACCTATGTCTCTATTCATTTACCTTTCCTTTATATTGAAATTCCCACTGCTAACTCTACAAGGCATGAATTTTTTTCTTTGTCTTTAAATACCTTATCAGTTTTCTACAGTTTGTAATTTCCAGTTGGTTGATATTTCCTTAGCTTTACAGTTGTGGCTTATTTGTTTGCTCTTCTTGCTGTCTATACCACTGCATAAGGATACGTTTCCATCCAAAATTCCCTGCTTCATGGTGCTGGAATATTCTGCTTTTGGCTATCTAAAACACTTAAACTTTAGTCTTTTGTCCAGTATTTTTGTCTCAATCATTTACTTATAGAATTTTCTCAGCCTGGAGAAGCTGAAGCACATCATGCATGTATTTCTGGCTGGGATTACTTTCTGTTTGCCCGGCTTCACTAGCTCCTCTCCAGTGCACATTTGGAGACTGCCTATATGGACAGACTCCGTGTGTGGTGAGTTCTCTGCAGTTTTTTAAAAAAATTTCCTAGCAAACTGACACAGCAACAAATTGCGCTGCAGTCGGAGGAGTATCACCAGGTTCAGCGCTCCAGCCACCACCCCAACATATTTTCTGCCCGTGAAAAATAACAGGACCGGTATTTATGTGCTGCTGGAAAGCTTTGCAGCTGCGAATTAAGAACTGCATGTCTGCGGGGTGGTTGCCTCCTCTGTGGCGTACAGGATGCATCTGATGGCCCCGCGCTCTGTGGCTGGGCTCAGTCATGGAGAAAACAGGAGAAGGGAGAGGCGCGGGGGGTGAGGAGCCACGGCCGGAGCCGGGCTCCTGCCTGTGCTGCTCGGTGGGGGCACTGCCTGCTGGTGGGAACGCGGTTGGCTTCCCAGGGTCTGTTCTCCGGTTGCTCATGCTAACCCCTTTTCCATCTGTCCTCTCATTTATTATTTACTGCTTTCTCTTGCTCTCTTCATTAGTGGCTCCTGGTGCTCCTGGCTCAGGATGGGGCAGCCTCGTGGGGGACGTGAGGGATGCAGCAAACACCCTCGTACTGCTGCTCTGCCTGCGCTCCTCGTCGTGGGGGCAGGAGCCTGTGGCATGCACTGCTAATTAAGTTCTTTAACTCTTTTCCAAGTTGGGGAAAGAGTCAAAATCCTGGAAATGGGAGGTTCTCCGAGTCCCACAAGCAATCTGTGCTCTGCTTTTGCAGAGGCTCATGCTGGGGATGGGTGCGCTGGGGTGGGAGCCTGTGGAAATGTATGCCTTGCACAGCCGAACGTGGTGGGAGAAGAGCGAGGCTACAAGGTGTTCAAAGGAAACTTTGGATCTCTTTTTACTTCATTAAGTTTTATATTGGGTTGCTGTGCCAAGAGACACAATCGTTGACTTTCTTGAAGAAATGAAAAACTCTATGAATTTAAGTACTTTCTTTTTTTTTTTCTTCTGTTGAGAAGGTGGCAAAAGCAGATGTTTTATAGGAGAAACTGAAACCAATTCAACTATAATTCTATTAACTAATTAGGGTAGCACTGGAAATGGGGCTGAGACTTGCAATCCTTTTTTCTTCTCTTTGCTGGGGCACTCCAAGAGTCGGATCACCTGGGGAAAGCATGTTTAAGAAATACCAGATGGTCTCTGCGATGCTCCAGCTGTGGACAATCACTCCCAGCCAGGCAATCTGCCTTGCTGTCGAAGCCCTCTAAAACTGTGCTGCCCATTTGTCATGCTTCTCCAATTGCAGCGCTCTGGATAGCTTCTTTTTTCCTTGTCTGGCTCTTCCTTTCCAGTTTTTATCACCCACCCCCTCCATGAGCTAATGTAGTAACATCCCTTCATTGGCTATAAATCCATTGAAGAGCCATATATAAAATATTACTTTGTTAGGGAAGATTGGGAAACATCTGTTTTTTACCCATAAGAGTCAGTCTCTACTTGTCTCCTATGACGATGTGACTATTTATATATTTGTAAAGTAAAAAGAAAGAAAGATGGGAATCCTAGAAACAATTTGAGTGGAGTCTCTAAATGGAGGAAACTGATTCAGCTCTGGGATTTGTTTGGAGGCTAATGGGAAGGGGAAAAAAGGGGGGGGG
>VXAA01004118.1:1005952-1026316 GCA_013399115.1 Anseranas semipalmata | reverse complement strand
GGGGGGGGCAACAACACAGTCTAATAAATTGTTTAGATGTCTGACAAAGTAACAGTTGCACCAAGTGCAGAAGGTCCTTCTGGAAACCTTTTGATGTCGTGTAACTGTTCCTTGGCATTCTCTGGCACATACACCCACAGCCTTTCTGGGTGGGTGAACCTTTACGTGCTATCTACTATGTACAACAGGAATCTGGGCACGGTGACAGTCCTTAGGTCAGCAGGGGGCTATAGCCATGGGTGTGTATGTGTATGGCAGCAAAAGTGGAAGGTGTACTTCTGGAGGCTTTACGTTAGATGGCTACGCCAGGGTGCAGGCTGCCCTTGCCCAACCTGCTTGGCGCTAGTGCCTGACAGAGCAGCCTGCTTTTGTGTGTGTATTTGGGATATTCTATATTTTTGGGTGGTCCTGTGTGGAGCCAGGAGTGAGACTTGATGATCCTTGTGGGTCCCTTCCAAGTTGGGATGTTCTGTGATTCGACATGTATGGCACGATTCTGCATGTATGGTACTTAACTGATGTCTCCATCCCTCAGTGGGATGGGGACGCTGTTGTCTGTGAGCAAGTGTGTGGGGAGGGCTGGCCCCAGCTGCCCCAAATGTAGTGGTGGTGTGAGAGCACATTGCTGGGCTGCATTGTGCCTGCTCTGGAGCATGGTGTAAGATTTTTTTGGGGGGCTACAGAGGGTACAGGACCTCAGGGGCTGGCATGGGAAGGCTGTCCCCAGCAGCCAGCCGGGCTTTGGGGCGCTTTGTGCTAATGCTGCTGGCATGAGCTGTGGTGAGAGACACTGTGAGGCTGCAAGGAACAAGCTGGTTTGTGCAAGGAGGGTGCTCAGGAGCAAGTGAGGCAGGGTGCTGCAGGCAGGGAGGATGGGCCTCCAAAAGGCTGCCTGGGCGCTGGTGCCAGGCAGCTGCTCTGCTGGTCTCCAAGCCTTTCAGCAGCTGGATGTGAAAGGAGGAAAAGGATGCTTTGGTGCTTGTGTGCTCGTGGTGGCAGGGTTTGCTGAGCGGCCTGTGCCACGGCTGTTTTCTGTGCCCTGTGAGGCTGGTACACAGGAACCAAGTGCCAGAGCTGCTACCAATGGATGCTCTTCCACGCTGCCCTCCTCCCTTCCCAGCTGGGTTTGGTGCCCTCAGCTTTCCACTTACTGCACAAACAGATCCCATGCTCAGGTCTCTCATCCTCAGCGTTACAGGTTGCCATGTCATTTTGGACCCGGCTCGCTCACTGGGGGCTCAGCCTGCTCTGCTGGTTATCTGCCTTCCTCGTTGCCTTGTGGCCCTTCTGATGGATGCTTATGGCTTTTCCTTTCTCAGCCTCCCTGTTGTGCTCCCTCCCATCATGCTGTGCAGCCTCTTGCTAATCAGACCTTGAGCCCTCCCCTGTTCCCTCTGCCTGGTCAGCATCGAGCTCTGCTCCAGCCCTGGGCACGGGTGGAAGCCCCCCATGACACCACCTCCAGCTGGCGCAGCTCCCTGCTAATGATGAGGCTATTTTAAAGTGGTAAGATATTAAATAGACATCACTGCTCTAACACCTGCTGGATCTTTGTGCTCTCAGTGCCAAAGCCTTCAATTATCTCGCATTTTGTGTCAGGGGACTGGTGGAAAATCTGCTGAGTGGCTCTTGCAGGCTCCTGTTGTTAGCAAGCTCTGAGTCTGGGAGTGGTATCTGAGTTTTACACATCCATGTGCTTTGATACTGGATGTAAATTTGGTCTTTACAGGATCAAAGAGTACAGGCTATATTTGTGAGGTGGAAGTGGTGAATGAAAAAGGAGCTGGAGATTGAATGTGGATAATGAAAAAGGAGATGCTGCAAATAGCAGGGTGGGCATGGGCAGCAGTGGCTGGGAGGACAGGCTCTGTTCCTCCCTGTGCCCAAAGGGAGCCCTGGAAGAGTCGATGGGAAGCTTTAATGTTGGAGACAGCATTAGTGAGGCAGTATTGGGCACTGTGTCCAGTTCTCCTCTCCATTTTACAGTAGAAAAGATGTTGTCAAGCTAGAAAATATTCAGAAAAGAGCAATAAATGTGACCAAATCCTGGAAATATGGAGTTATAGACAAGATTCCAGTAAAATTCATCTACTTATTTTGTCCAAGGGAAAATTAAAAAGTAACTTGATGATAGTGTACAAGTACCAACAAGGGAAAGAAGGAGCTTAGAGCAAATAGCTCGAAATGTTAGCAAGGAAAGACACAAAGAGAACATATGATTTAAAGCCTAGTGCAGGACAACCCTGGGCTAATAATGTGCAGATTTATAATGCTGAGAATAAATGTTGGAACACTTCTACCTAGGTATGAGGTGAATTAACAATCAGTCAGCCTTAAATCAAGGCTCTTGCTGAAACTGTTTCAGACAGAAGTTATGGATTTTGTGTGGTAATTATTAGGTTAGGTCCTCTAACCCCTATCAAGCAAGAAGCAAAACTATGTTATATTAATGGCCCTTTCCGTCCTTATAATCTGAATAAATGTGTTATGTGAGTGTGCCTGTTAGAGAAGAGCTGATCACAGCAACTCATTACTCCCTGAAACCCACCTGAATTCATTAGCCTTTGCTAGTAACTTGGCCAAATGGGCCCTTCACCCTGCAGGGAGTGATGCTGAGGTTGGACTATGGTCCTGGCTGAGCAAGGATGCAAGTTCAGTCAGTGCCTAGGCCAGAACCCAGCTGGCCTTGGCATCACGTGCACTACAAGAATGGTCAAGTGTAGGTCTGGGCTGTTTGGCCAGAGTTGGCTGAATTTAGGCAAGCTGCTCACCATTGCCATAATGACCCCCAGAGAGGAGCTGGTGGGCTGACCAGGATAGTGGGGTAGTATTCATCCTGCCATCAAGTCCTTCCCCAAAACAAGATCCAGAGACCAACCAGCTGCAATGCAAGAGCTTCCCCAGGAGGGGCCTGTGTTTGATACGGTAGTCTTTATTTTCCTGCTTTATTTTCCTGCTTTATTTTAAAGCTTGTTCATTCCCCAGAAAAAAAAAGATTTAGCAGATATTTCATTGAATAAGTGTAGTAGAGCTACTTCTGAACTGTGGTGTCCAAAAGTTCATTTACGATCTTGCTATATATAAATTCCCAGATCTAGGGTTTTTGACACAGAAATAGTCTTCGTTTGATAGAATGCTACAAATTCAAGTTTCAGAAATTATCCTCTTGAGCCATCTCCGTGGTGTTTGGCACCAAGACAAGTCATTAGTCAATCCTGAAATAGTCATCAAGCAGAGAAACAGCTTATTTTATATACTGTTTCTTAGAGAGTTAAATATTTCCACATATTCAAGCTCTGATTGGAGTCTTGAATCCTTTCCAAATGTTCAACCTGTAAAGATATTTGAGAACCCCAGGACTTCGACTCTTTCCAAAAAATGATAGATTTCACTTGAATTTTCACAAATGGAAAACCACAACTCCCCATAGCTGCAAAGAAGCAGCTGTCATACCAGGTATGGAGTATGAGAAAACACTTTCTAAAAGCTTCAGGGACTTCCCATTATCTGGAAGTTTTTAGTGCTCTTAAAATTTGTGAAGAAAATAGTGGTTTTTTGTTTTTTTTTCCAGGCGTAGTATTGCCTCAGATAATCGGCTGCACCTGTTTGGAAGCAGTGCTTTGCGTTGTTCCTTATGCAGACTGTTGCATGTGTTTTTGTTAATTTTTCCTAGAAACCTAAGTGTCAACAAATCGGAGCCTGCGCGAAATCACTAATTGGTGTTTCTGAAGCACTTTGCAATTGGAAGTCTGCTGTCTGGAGCAACTGAAGTGGCTTTGGAGTTTCACAGCTGAAATCCTGGGGTGTGGGGATATAGGCAAAAAGCTAAGAAATCGATAGCTCCAGATAAACAGCTCCAAATCTAGTGCTGCTTTTTTGTTGTTGCTATTCTTGTGTGTTTATTAAAAAAAAAAAAAGACAGTAATTCTTCAGTTTAGAAAGTGAGAAAGATTTAGGTAATAGTAGTGGGCTTCCTACAGGAAGGGTAAATCTTGGAGATTCAGCACAGATATGCAAGATGAGAATTTGGGAAATGAGGGGTTAAGTCATGATGACGTAAATCGTTGTTCTGCATTTAAAATAATAGTGCTAGGGTAATTCTGATGTTGGGGCTTCTGCTTTTATTGGCTGATAGGTTGCCAAAATGTGTGTTGTTCTGAATTGGTAAATGATTCCTATTTATAGGACAGGTGTCTTCTGAAGTCCTGAGTTCAGTCTGTTCTGTAATCCCAGATCCTGTTTCTGATCTGTTTAACAATGTGTGACAGAAGACGACAGGAACCTTACAGACTGCATTGGGCTGGGAATGTTTTCAATTTAGCTCTGCCCAGCAGAGAGGGCAGCTTGCTGCAAAGGGTGTCTTTTCATAAGGGACTCGCCCTTCGAAAACTCGTTTTTGGACTTGACTTTTCTTCTTGAAACACGTCGTTGTTTGGCTCGTTTACATGCAGCCCAAACAGTGCTGGGTGTGCCAGCCTCCTTTTGCACTGACTCAGGAGGAAAATGCTTTCTACATATTATTTTTTGCACGTCTTTTCTAATGTTCATGGGAAAAAACAGTGCACTTGCTTGAATTGGAGAGTGCCTTTTGCAAACATCAGTAAAACATGGTGTAAGGGGCTAACGAGGAGTTCTGAGCATGGAGAAGGGTGATGCTTTCACAGTTATGTGGTGGAGGAGGGCAGGGACAGAGCACAGGGAGGTTGAGGGTTGAGGTGTGTGTGGCAGAAGCTACGTATATGCAAATAAACCATTGTGTTTCTACCAACATGTACATTTAAATAGGTTTAGGTCACACAGTTTCATCAAACAAGGGGTTGGATTAGTTGCAATTAGTTATGTGACTGTCAAAATGAGGGTGGCTTGTGAGGAGCAGCCTGCTGGGGGCTGAATACTGAGGATACCATTGTGCCAGAAAAGGAACTGGGTCTGGGGGGAAGTGGAGGGGGCCATGAGAACTGGATGGGAGGTTTGGCTCCTCTTCAAGCTTTTTCTTATTCCTCTTGGCCAGCTGGTGTGAGATGTTATGTTTGTGTTATTTCTGGAAGTCCCCTGGGGACTGGGAGTAACTCCATGCCTCCTGTTCCTCTGTGCAAGAACAGGAGGACAGTCCAGGAGCAGTGTGAGCTTTGCCTTCACCCCCCTGTTGTCCCAGGGTTTGTCCCCAGGTGGTACAAGCACTGGTCCTTCCCCAGGTAGAAGGTGTGAGGAGAGGGACACAGTCTGCTGTACAGATCTGTGGTGCCCCCCACTTCCTCCACTGCCTGCATCTCCTGGGCTAGTCTGGTTTTCACACAACCATCTCTCCAGGTTTCCCCAGATGTGTCCTCCTGTCCAGACAGGTCTGGGGGGATTCAAGTGTCTATGGGCCTTGCAGGCTGCATGTTGCGTGTACAGAAACTCTGGACTGCCACAAGCCTGGGAAGCCCAGATGTGTCCCCATATGCAGGAGTCCTGATGGGCTGCCAAATGTCTGGAAACATAAGAAATGCCCACATGCATGGGAGCTTTGAGCTGCTGCTTGTCCAGGAATTGATGATGCATTCTTGGAATTGGACCCTCTTGGGGAGGGTGGTCTTGGATGGACCAACTGTGCGTGTGTTATACAATTGCTCCTAGTGTGCTTGAAGGAAATGCAAGATCTTAAAGAGGAGTTGGTCTGCACATGTCCAAGCCCAGCACATCCCCAAAGGGGTTAGGCTTGCTGCACATGCACAGGCTGCTCCATACAGACAAGCATACTTGGGAAATCCCAGCCAGCTTGTGCTAGTCCTTTGTGTTCCCTTCGGAAATGTGGGTGTTCTCAGTCAGAACCAGTAGGAAGGCCCTCTGTGTCATGGCCTGGCTTCGATGAGGCAGGACCTTGGGTATGTCCTGAGCCTAAAATTCTTTTTTCATACCTGAGCTTCATGCTGCCTTGCTGGCCTCCTCTGTCCCCTTTCTGCACAGGTCCCTGCAGGGGTCTACATCCCCATCCTCTTTGCAATAGAGAAGAGCAGAGGATGCAGGACATGCTGACTCTAACGTGTCCCACGTGCTGCTCACTTCTGTGAGAGTCCTTCCATGGCCCTTCAGTGCAAGCTGCTGTGCTTGTACTGTGGCTTCTCGGGATCAGGATCCCAGTCTTTAACAATGGGCTGGAGAAGAAGCGGGTTCAGTTCACTGGTTTTCCTTGTGCTTTCCTCGCTTCCCATTGACAGAGCCACAATATTCACTCCTGTCTCTGGGAGACGAGCACAGCTGCTTTGCCTCGCTTGCTGGGCGTGTGTGAGCTGGTGGGTGATGTGCTGAGGCTCTTGCAAGCCATGGCCAGGGCGCCAGCCACTGAGTCCCTGAGCCCCTCTTCGGGGGGGATGAAACTCTCGGGGTATTCCCTTTTTCTCCACAAGAACAGATTTGTTTTGGCATTTGCCCTTGTGTGCACGCTCCCCCTAGTGAATTCCAGGGTTAAAAAATCATGTGGGCTTTCGGTGAGAGCTGTCTCGCTTGTCACTTAATGATTCCACCTCTGAACTGGGACCCTGCTGCTTCTCTGGCTGCCTTGACAATATCTCATTTGTCTTTCCTTCTTTTATTTAGTTTTTCCTACATTTTTCGCACATTCTGTAGATTCTCCTGCATTCCAAGTGTCTTATATTTTCATGCCTCCTTTTATCTCTCTATTCATCTATCCCAGTATAGACAACAGAAATGCTAAGTCCACATAATCTGTAGAAAGCATGAACTGGGTTGTTAGACATTTTCCAAACATTACACTTCATGGAAATATTTTCCTGTAAGATGTAGAAATGAAACAGCTGTCTCCCGCTCTCTCCTGGGCTGTTCCTGTGCAGGCTCTTCTGCTCTCTGAATTTACAGCACCATCCCTTGGACAAGTGACCAATGGCCAGCTTCAAACAGTTGTATTTATGATGTGCCAAGCGGTGGTTAAGACGATGGTGTGTTTATGCGAGTCAGACCTATGCAGCGTGATTAACGTACCGCAAGAGACCCAGGGTAATGTTTCCAGAGCAGGGAGCATTTTTGCCAGCACGATTGTCACTAGGAGATGTGGTGCAGGTCATGCTGGTGGCTCGCTGCAGGCCGCTCTCTGTATGAACTTTTGGCAGCCTGTCTCCTCCCAGCGGGCTGTGGGACAGGCAGGGATGCTCCTGACTTGTGCATCCTACTGCCTGCCCCATCCTTCTGGCTCCGTGCTCAGGTGAATGATTAAAAGACCCCTGAGTTCCTGCCAGGAGCTCGGTGCTGGTGTAAGGAGCAAAATGAAATGGGTGCCTTGAATAACCCAGCTCCCTGGCTGCTGGGGCTGGCCCCAGCAGGGGATGGCATCCTGAAACCCCACGGGGTACCTGCCCATGTGGGCATGGTCCAGATGCCACCTCCTAACATAATTGCTTTTTCTGCTATGTGATGTATCATTTCAACATGCTGCTGAAAATGTATTGATTGCTAAGGGTAATTATTTCTTGATTATAATGGGAATTTCTTGGATGTTTAATGCATCAGTGGAGTTTTTGGAGCTGGGAGGGAGGATCAGGAAAAAACAAAACAAAAACACAGTAAAAATGATTGGGCTGAAGCAAACAATCCTTACCCCTCAGCCTCTGCTTGGAAAGAAGTGGAAGCCAGGCTTTTTGGACAGAAGCGTGAACATCAGTGTTGGTGTGAGCTAGTGTAGAGTGGGATCCTGAGCAGATGATGGAAGAGGAGAGAAATAGTGAAATTCATGTTACCATCGCCAAAGTGAGCAGCCGGAAAAAGAGTAGGAGGGACCAGAAATTGTTTGAAGACTCGCTTCCCTCCAGCATTTTACTGGAAATAAGTGAGCAGATACTCGCAGGCTGTATTCCAAGCTGAGGTTATGTCTTCAGAGCATGTTCTGGCAAAGGATTTTTGGCTATAGCCCATCTTCGTCCTGACTGACTAGGTGATACCACAGGGAAGAAACCAGCAAACAGCAAATCATAATCTAAATTTCAGGTGTTTGTTGACTCTACATCCATTATGCTACCTTCTTATAACTCTCAATATCATAATTCAGTGCTTTTAGCTTTGACCTTGATAGGCTCAAGCAGAACTGCTCTTACCCATCAGTGTTGCCCACTGAGAAGCATGATGCCTGCGTGTGGGCAGGATGGGTGCTCTGCTCCTGTGGGAGGACCGAATCCCTGCAGAGGTGCTTGGTTGCTCTCCAAGCCTGTGCCTCCCAAATGCACTGTGGAGATCTCATGGTTTGGGAGCTAACGTGGCATGTGTGCAGCTGGGGAATAGCAAGGCATCAAATGGGCTGTGCAGAGCACATCTAGTGTCAGAGTTGCTGTGTGCTTGCAGCATCCCTGAATTGTGTGCCATGGATCACTTCCCACCCTTTCTGTCCTTGCTAGGGGAACCTTTATCACCTTTACTTAAAATAACATTCTCTGGGTAAACACTTTTCCTTCTTTGTCTATGTGGAAAGGCTTCAAGAAACTGAGCTACTTGGTTACTTGGATGGATGCTGTGCTGAAGAGCAGGCTGTGTCAGGACTTGGTGCAGGTGCATCAAGGCTGAAAAACTGGTTATGTTGCCCATGTGTTCAGTGCTGTCCCATATTTCTCAGACACCACTGGATACCTAAATGTTGTCAGTGTTTATTTTTTTATTTTATTTTTTTCCTGGGTAGTCTGGAGGGCTGCTGTGCCAAGTGCTGTATCATGCCCAGAAGAGTGATACAACAGAACAGCACTTGGCAAAGATATGAAAAGCCCTGCAGGCTTTGCCCTTGTAAAGACTCCAGAGTTATTCCCTGTGATGTGACTGTACCCCAGAGGGGTTTTTGAGGGCTGCCCACACTATGAATGTGAATGTGGACAGCATGAAGGAAAAAAATCAGGTCACTTACCAGTGCCAAACTCTTCAAAATGTGCTGTTCATATGTACCTCGAGCACCGTCCATCCCTCTCCTCTGCCCTGGAGTCCCTTGACTTCTTAGGGTGGGAAGAAATGAAGGATGCTGGTGATGCACACTTTTCAACTATTTCTGGCTATATAGGATGACTACTGTGGTTTCTCACATACCTGGTCACCTGCATGGGGCAGCCTGGGGGTTTATGCTGATCTGTGTGCACAGATGGCAGTACTCCCCAAGCACATAGGATGTGAGTGTATCCAGCTATGCCAAGGCAGCTTGCCCATGCATTGGCAGTCTTCATCATGGCTCTGGCCATGCCAGCCTGTCTTTTGCAAGCAATTCCTAGGTGTGGGATGGTGGAGAGAACATTTGGACACAAAAGCTTATTTTGGAGGCCATTGGGTAATTACAATAGACATGAGTGGCTATTTGGTACAAGTCTGGCTTGGTGCTAGGAACATCACTGGGCATTTACCAGTATAGACATAACCTCCCTGTCTCACCCTCGTCCTCTGTCTGCTGGAGACCTCCCAGGAGTTTACTGAAGTAGCCTGCCTTGAGGAAGCAGGATGCAGCACGTTTTATTTCTGAATCGGGCTGTTTCTCTTATTTTGTAAGTCCCAGGTTTGCTCCTGCCCAAAGGGTCACAAAAGAGCAGCAGGTATCTGGCTGAGGTGGTCAGTAGGTCCTGGGTGCCTCTTACAGAAACAAGGTGGGCAGTGCTTTCACTTGCATGTGTTTTTGATGCAAAGTGTCTGTGTCTGTAACCCAGCACTGAAGAGCAGTGGGACAGATTTCTCTCGTAGCTTCTGTTGCTGGAAAGCGCTTGGTGAAAATCCTGTCCTTTGCTGCTGTGGCTTGTGCTGGATGATGCTGTGTGTAGAAGGGTGTGGGAGGGAGGGCCCTTGGCTTGTCTGCATGTCTCTGAGCATCTCGGATGCTCTCCTGGTGGCTTCAAGCTTTGCAGCAAGATGGTTGGAGGTGTACCCTCTCACTTGCTATGGCTGTGTGGACATCCCAAGTGGCTTCCAGCTTGCTCTGTATGCATGAGCTCTCTGGAAACTTGTGAGTAGGAAGTTCCCGTTTTCTCTGGTTTCTCTGCAGTCTCTTCCAAGTGCATGATGATCTGGCTGTTGTCCAAAAGCTCGTGGAGCTCCCTGTGGCAGAAAGATTTGGAAGTGGATAGCTTTTGCACTTATCAGTTTTGAATAAATAGAGGAAAAGAATAATTTTCCAAGTGTACACCTAGAAATAAGAAAACCCAGAAGAGGCAGCAGAGCTCTGGAAAATCTGTGGAAGTAAAAGTCCTGTAGTTCAGCCTGGCTCGGTTGCATGAGTAGCAGGGCTGGTTTGACCAGGGATTGTGGCTAGTAATGAAACCCTGCAAAGAGGTGACACCAGGTAAGGACAGGTTTTATGTTGGGATGTAAAGTGGGTCACAGGCTTCATATTTCTTGTTTCTTGCATTTGAAGGATACATTACTGGATTTGAACAAAAACAGTCAACTGCTATTAAAAAGATTTTTCAGAACTTCCCTGGCCTTCAACTCACTTTGTGAATGAGGGGGGGAAAAAAATCAAAGAAAAATGCACAAGTTTATGGCTAATCAAAAATGAATATTTCACCCTTAATATTTCAGAGCAATTAGGAATAATACTCTTCGGGTTGTTTGCTTCCTGTATAACAAAATGAAAAGCACTTCCTTCTGTATCTGTTTCATGAAAAGTTTGTAACTTGCCTTATCTATGTTAGTATCAGAAACATCACATGTGGCACTGCCTTAAAGACTCTTTTGTGATTTCCTAGATTGCCTACAATGTCTTTGAAGGAAAGTGTATTCAGCTGCTGGAGATCTTTATAAAAGAGCTAAATTAATTTTTACTTCTGAGCTTTGCAAAATAGGTTAAACCAACATGCAGTACTCATGGATGTCATAAGCTCAGACGTGCACATAGGCTACTGAGTTAAGAAATAACTGCTGTTTACTGTTTGAGCAGCTTATTGTAATTATCCTTATTTTCTGTGTACTTTTTGCCAGGCAGAGATTATCAGAAAACTTAAAATGAGTTTAATAGTAAAATGTCTGCATTACTGTTTGTGCAAAGCCCAACGTTTCATCAAGAGCCAAATAATGTGAATGGAGAGCAGAACTTGAGAATATGTAGCACAAAGCACATTAGTGTGTTGAAAAGTTGGGCACAAGAGTTGTTCTGCAATGCATACAGCCAACCCCTGTTTCCACTACACTCTGCAAATGTTTGTTTGTTCCCAAATGCTTAGTCTTGTATGACTAATGAATTTAAAGTGTTCTGAAGATGTTGGCTTCACAGGGCACTTCAATACATGAAAAGGCTTGTGCTTGAAATCCTGATACTAATCCTTAACATCAAATTTTTAAAGTCCTGTGCTGTGCACATTTAGGGACTCCCACAAGTTGGACTTGATGATCCTTGTGGGTCCATTCGAAATCGGGATATTCTGTGAAGTTAATCCTGTGCCACTGTCATGTTTCATCCGTGCCTGATGGCATGGCAACTCTTTGATGTGTGTGACTTGGTGCTGCAGCACCAAGACATCCAATAAGTGTAGTGTAAAAGTCGAGAACAAGTGTAGCCCCTAAAAGAAAAATGTATGCATTTTGCAGTTAGCATACAACAGATTTTTTTTTTATCAAGTGTTGGTGCCAAGCAGAACCGGACCCAGGTCCAGGGCAAGGGTTCTGCAGTGCAGAAAGAGAAATAATCTGGTGAATGAAGGGACTTCTTGTGTTAGACTCAAACTTTGGCATCCCTTTCATTTTCTAGCACAGTGACCATCTCCTGCTTCCATAACATGCAATTTGTAGTGAGAGCTGCTGCTGAATTGCTGAGTGAAGAACCTGAGACTCGATATCAAGTTCTTCTCACAGCACTGCTGTTGGTGCATGGATTGATTGCCCTCCAGGGGAGCAGGGGCTGTCAGGAGCAGAGACCTTGATGGGCTCTCCTGGCTGCTGCTCTGCTGAGCCCAGTCAGGGCATCTTCAGCAGAAAATCTTGTTTCTGCCTGAGATGAACAAGTGGGAAATGAACTGGGTGATCTGTACACTCCTCATGGCTGGAGTATTGTGGAGTGAGGACAGAGCTGCAGCTCTGCCACCAAACACAGTGACCTATGGCTGTGATGGGTCAAGCAGCAGTGCAGTGAGGCACCTTCCTCTTCCTCTCGCACCTGCTATGGCTGCTTGGCATGCCGGAGGCTGTTTGAAGCTCCAGAAAGGTTAGAGATGTTTTTCCTGTTTGCTCCTGTGCATGGCTTTGCTCCTGCATTCTGTAAGGATGTTGCAAAAGAGATGGTGAAGAAGTCCATCTGCACAGTGCCTGCAGCCCAAGCGTGTTTGGGAACTCAGACTGGTACAGAAATGACTATGTGTTGTGATATTCAGCCCATATACGTAGTGTTTAGAGCACTCATGTCCCGGCAGGACGTGTCCACACCTCAGTGCCTCCCCAGGTCAAACCCCTGACACCTGAATCTCAGCGCTGTGGTCTGGAGCTGCAGATCCGCCCTTAGAAGTGCCCTGCGATGTGCAGCCTGCTGAGAAGCAAAAGCCGCTTCCCATTCACAGGGGATGTGACAGAGGGGCTTTGCGCTTGGGCTTCAGCTCTCCCAGCGCAGCAGAGCGGAATGAGCTGGTTGTGAGCCCAAAAACCCTCCCAGAGGAGCCCAGGAGCAGAGATCTGTGCAGATGTGCCTGCTCCATAGCTAGCTCCCTGGGCAGCGCACCGCCAGCACCACCAGCCCAGCTGCTCGGGGCTCAGAGGGGGCCTCTGGGGCTGCTGTAAGGCAAACGAGTCCCTCCCTTTGTCCTCCCCCCGGAGCAGCGTGCATCCATGTGATTTATGTGACTCTGGGTTTTAGCTTATGTTTACTCTGCGGAGAGCCTGATGGCTTTTCTGTTTGCCTTGGTGCTTGCCTTAGCACATCGTTCTTGCCGCTGACAGTTGTGCTGGCTGCGGCTCTGTGGTAGTTTTATTTGGAAAGTAGTGGGGGGACGGTGAGGAAGATGGCGGTGAGGAAGGTGTCACAGGTAGTGCTGGTGGCTGGAGCTCCCGCCCTGTGCAGGCAGCTCCCACCAGCACTGCTCAGTGGGAAGCACAGAGGTGAGGGAAATGTGTTCACGTGGCAGGAACTGAGCAGGTTTGAGCTGTCTGGAGCATTTCTGCAGGGGCTGGAAATCCTGATGTTAACCGCCTCCTGGTAGGCAAAGTGCCGCAGGAGGCATCAGGCTGCTGCCACCCACCCAGAGGTGATGGTTCACAGGAGCTGAAGCAAAGAGAAAGCTGAGGGAGGTGGGAGCAGCTCTTTGGACATGTGGGTACAGTGATTGCATTGCACTGACAGCACACAGGTAACGCACAGAGCTCTGCAAATGGGAAAAAGCATGGGGGCTTGGCGGAGGCTCGTTCTGGTCTGGTTGGTTTTATTTTTTGGCTCTTTAAAGGAGGATAGAGCAGGAAAAAGAGCCAGGTCTTATGCAAATCTGTGTGGATCAGAGACTTCCACTGGGGCTGGGAGGAATTCCCAAGCTCCTGCTGCGTGGAAGGGGTTTCTGCACAGGAGAGATGCACAGACTCCACTGCTGGAGATGCATCTTGAAGTAATATGTGGTTTTTGATGACACCTCAAGGCTTAGTGAATTTAACCTCTTTCATGTGCCATTATGCTGCTTCACGTGGCTGTGCAAGCAGCTGGCACACTGAGCCCAAACTTTACATTTTCAGGCGAGGAGCACATGCTTCTCCTGATTGAATGGTGATGCTACTGATGGCTGGCCCTTTCCCATCGCCTAGGAGGTGGGAGGTCAGTTGACAGGAAATCTCATTCTCTGTCATCCAGAAGAATTGCCATCCTTCACACCAAGGCAGCTTTGGTTTGTTTTAGAGTCCTTGCGCATGCCGAGCAGTGCAGGTGCTCAGCCCCTCCTGAAGCACTTAGTGCTAAGTACAGTGTACTCTTCCTCGGTGTGGTTAAAGAGTGCAGGCTTTTATAAACACTGTCAGAAAGTGCTCTGATTATACGTGACCTTCCCCCTCTGCTTTGTGTCATCTCATTAATCTATTAGGTGAATAACTCTGCTTTGGGAACAGAGCAAATATAGAAATTACACAATGAAATGCGCTTTAATGTCCAAACAACTTTTTCTTAATATGAAAACAATCATTTGCCATTTATTTTTCATGTTGTGTTGAGTATTTGCAGGCCAACATTGAAACCAGACTGGTAATTTTGTCCTCCTTAATTTTGGCACCTGTAGCTATTTTAGAACTACAGGCTCTTTTCTGTGGCTTTACTGCTCCGTAATTCAATACCCTTTTAGGACCTTAATGCTGCCATTAGTAGCAAATTGGCCTCTATTCTGAATAAAACTCTTTATTACATTTGTTTGTTTAATTTTTATTAGAGAAGGGCTGCCCAACAACTACAGGGGATGGATTTCTTTGAAGGTACAGGGGCAGGGCTTGAAATCCCTCTCCCAGAATTGCTGGTGTGAGCAGAAAGGTCTGACTTACAGAGGGCTCTGCTGCCGGGGGGGACCCCAGGTGCCTGACCAGGGCTGGTGCTGCTGCACCCTGGAGCTGGGGGAGGCACTGAAGGAGGGGGCTTGCAGCTCCTGCTGTGTTTTGGAGGGAGCTGCCAGGTCCTCCTGCATCCTCCTGGGCTGGTCTTGGTCCCCCAGTCTCCAGCAGGTCCCTTTCTACACCAGGACCAGGAGATGAGGCTCAGCCCCTCAGTCCCTATCTCCTTGGGAAGGGCTCACGCCACCTGCACCCAAGGGTGCTGGCCAGCCTGGCTCTGTCCCACTGCCGCAGGCCAGTAGGGTTGCTGTGGTGGTCATCTTGAGCCCCTTTGCCTGGGGATGATGGGGCGAGCTGGGAGCAAGCAAATCCAGGCAAGCCTTGCCCCTCTGCTCCACTTGTTTACAGCTTTACGGGTTTGTAACACACGCATGCAATTAGGCTTTTTCAAGCAGGCATCTGACTGAGAAGGAGCATGCAATGCCTGCCTACGCCAGAGTGCTGCCAAGTGCCCCTAGCACAGCGGAGGGCTCGGGCTTGCTGATTTCCAGCATCCCTGCCTGCCTAGAGGGGGGGAAAAAAGACCTGAAACCCATATGTGGCAAAATGTCTGCCATGTAATTACTGCTCCAGCCTTCTGCGCCCAGCCCTCACTCTTTGCAGAGGAGACGAAGGTCTACGTTGCTGTTTTAAGGTCCTAAGTGAATGTTCTGCTGCTGGTCTTTGTGAGTCGTCCTGTATGTTTGTGTGATTTCATTTCTGCTTCTCTAGTTTCTGTAATGAAAAGTAATCCTAGACACCGTATCCAAAACCTTCTCTGTAAAGCTGCAGAAATCAGTCACAAAAGTTAGAAAATACCCAGGCCCATGCGACCTTAATTCAGTTCCCTTGCATATATGCATTACAATAGTATGCGATCATGTAATTAAAAACTATTGGCTTGGCAGGACCTTGGCTTATTCTTTGTGCAGAATAAGATAGAGGGCTGCAAGAGGAGAGGGAATGTTTACTTGTAGTTAAGGCACTGGTGAGGGATGTGGGAGAACTGGATCCTAACCCTGGCGCTGTCACAGGATTCCTGTGTGATGCTGGGCAGAGCTTATCCCCTGCGTACGCAGTGGGTGTTGAGCTGAATTATCAGCAGCTCATGTACTAGGCTTTCCTAGCTCTTGGACATTCTGCTTTCTAGCTGAAAAAAAATTGTTAGTGTCGGTTATTTGTATAAGATATGAATCTGAATAAACATATGTGCACAGAGTTGTAGGGAAAGGATGAAAACCTCTTATCAAGGTTTTATCCCAGATTATTTCCTTCTGTATCCACTCCAGAGTCCATGAATGAGGCCGGCTGTTCTAACGCTAGTGCTCTCGAGCTTTAAGGGCTCTCTGTGTCCAATTAAACAGTAGCATATCTCTTGAATATTAACACATTAAAAGCAATATAGTTCCAGCAAAGAAATCTGATCCTAATTGGCCCTGGAATATTTTATTTTCCAAACTGAGCTGTGAGCTGTTAAGCTTTCCTTTTTAAGACTAAGCAAACATTATGTTTTTAGGGGAAAGTCAGCCCAAGGAATGGGGGAAAATAGACTCTTAGCCCATACCTGTCAATCTTCCATTTTCCAATGCTTTGCCCAGAAACGAGCACAGGAACTAATTGACTTCTATCCCATTCTGTCTTTTTTTTCCTTAACATAGTAACTCAAATTAAAACAAAGATAAAATTCCAGGGGAAGCTGGCATTAATCAGGGTTTGGATTAAATTAAATTAAGTGCTTTTTATTGAACTCAGCAGTATTAGTTATTAAAACCAGAAGGCCTTTCCCAACGAGTGTAAAAAAGCAAACAATGACTCATACTGTGGCATAGATTTTATTGGGAAATTAAAATGCTCATTTTCTCTTANAGCCCCCAGCCTGGCACTGCTGGCACTAGGGCTGGGGTGGCAGGGTGACATTGCTCATGCACAGCGGCACTTCCTCGGGTCTCCCATGCCCTTGGTGTTGGCATGTACCTCATAGCTGATGCAAGGGCCAGTCCTGTGTGGTGCTGAGCTGGCACTGGGTGGAGCTCTGGGTGTTGTTTAATAGCAAGCAAGGCTTCGTGAGGCTTGTTCAAAGGCAGGACTGGCAGCGATGCATGTCCCAGCCTTCCAGCATCTCCCCTGTCCACAGTCAGCTATGCTCTTACTTTCCTTACAGGAGGCTTTTTCTTCCTGAGCCTGTCCTGTTCATCCCTGCGGGACCTATGCTCAGGGCCATTACCCCTGTTAATCCCATGTGATACCAAGTCCTGTTGTTGGCTCTTGAGAGGAGGTAGATACCGTTTTTCCACACCCACCATGCAGGAGTTTCCCTGCTGTGCTCGGGAGGATGCAGGGACATGGCAGGGGACCAGCTGGGGCTGTGCTGGTGCTGCTGAGGGTGCAGAACACATGGCTGTTGCACAAACATCCATGAGTATGGGGCTTGGTGTGGCTGGGGCAGGAAAACAGATTGGGAAAAGGTACTCCAGAGAGTATGTAGATAATCTAGTCTGCCCCAACACAGCTGTTCTTGATAGTCTGTAGAGGATGGGCTGTGTCCCAGCAGAAGAACCACAAGCATAATCCTTCTTTCCTAAGAAGAGAAATCTGGATAATTATGGACTTATCATTTTGACTTTGATAATGAGGAAGATGCTAGAGAAAATTATGAACCAATTTGAAAGCACTTTGAGGATGAGATGACAAGAAACATCGGTCTAACCTAGACCAGTCAAGAACAAATTTGTTTTCTCTTTTGACATCCATTGATCTGGGGAGGTAATAGTAGCTGTGATATATTTTGACTGTGAAGCAGCATTTGTCTCATAAACAAACCAAGGACACTTGGTTTGGATGAAATTGCTACAAAGTGGATGGAAAAAACATATTCAAATAATAAGTACAGCTAGTTTTCTGTCAAACTGGGAAGAAAAATCATGTAGGAAGCCTGAAGGGCCCAATCCAGTATTATTCAATAGTTTCATTGAATTATTTCATTCTTTCTGTTCAGATTCAGTTCAGAGGGGTTTCAAAAAAGCACATCATCTCCTTTGATTCCTGATGGCATGTGCAAAATGTTTGTTAATGAAGACAGCTGAAAAGGGTGATCAGTGGGTGAGCTGATCCTGCCAGCGGGGCAGGGGCTGCGTGAGATGCTGCAGTTCCTGGTCCGGACCCATCTGGGGAAGCCTGCCTTCCTCTAGCGCCAAAGTCTGGCTGAAAAATACCTATTTCTCTTGGTCTTGGGCAGGTTTGTTACCAGCACAGAGGCTGTGCATAGGAGGTTACACCATGGCTGGCACAGAAGCATGCCTGGCAGCTAGGGAGCTGCTGGGAGCTTGGTTTTTTTGAGCCGTGCCTGACTTTCGTTGCTGTTTTGGACTATTCGTGGCCAATTCGAATACGAGTTGCTTTTAGCTAAGCAGGGACGAGACAGGCGGCTTGCTATGTCTCGCTATAGAGGAGCACATCTGGCGAAAAGCCATCTTTGTGTATCTGCCTGCACCACGATGATGTGTACTCATGTGTCCCGGGTGTGTACATGAAGGAAGAAAATGTTTAAGAATCCGTGCAGTGCAAGAACGTGGGGCACCTTGTGTCTGGATTTCGTTTGAGGGAATTAAGAGCTGATCCTTAGCTGGGATATGAATCAGATCTGATTTAGTCTGTGTTAACTAAAAGAGGGTGTGTGGTGTGCATAAGCTGGAGTTCAATCTAATGTGGAAAAGTTTGATCCAGAGCTCTGGTTAGTTTAATAGTTGACTATTCTACCTATTTTAGTTCTGATTCAAAGTTCAGCGTTCCTTCTCGCAGGCAATTGTTTGCATTAGCGAAGGATGTGTGCGACCAGAGAAGGACCTTCATGCAACCAGATATTTGTGAGTTCAGAAGAAATTAGTTGTTGGGTTCTAATATTATGTCTCTGTGTTGCTAGAGGGACTTGAGCTTTCCCTTCACCCTGCTGCAGTGATGGGGGGTGGAAATTAATATCCTGCAACATCGCATCAAATCCCCAAATGCACTGGGTTAGTAATCCATAGTTTTACAAGCTTTTAAACTCCTAATATACTTCAGATATTTTACATCCTTCAGTAAGTCTATTGTGCTATATTAAATATATGTTAAGAAAAACTCCTGTGATTAGTTTCAGTACCTTTTGATATCTAAATAAACACTGACTGAATAAGAATATCTATATCAAAGCAAGAATTTTCAGAATAGTTCAAAGAAATATGATTTAACTCCCTTAATATCTCCTTTAATGGGAAACCTCTCTCATTACAGTCATTCTTGGCTTTTAGGGTCAGAAGACACTAACACAAAAATCTTGTCTGTCTTGCATAATACAATTGAACAAAAATTCTTATTCAGAATTTCCTACTTCAAACTCCCAACTCCTGGTTGAACTAGAGCAGATTTTATTAAAACTTTCTATTCTTGCCTTAAAAAGATAACATGTGATGGAGAATCCTCCACAGTGTAGATAAATTGTTCCAATGATTAACTGCCTTCAGTGTATGTATGTATAAAAAGGAGGCTTATTTCTAGTACATATATTTGTCTTGCTTCATTCTCCGTGTCTAAAAATTGCCCCGGCTTTGATAAATTAAAGTGTAACTTATAATTAAAAAAAAAAATCTTTTTAACGTATTCCGGTGGTTAAGTGGTGATTGACGCACTATCTGTCACTAGAATAAATTGAATAGCTTCAAGTTCTTTGGTGTCTCGCTGTGGAGTAGTTATGCCAGCTTTTCTAGGAGCAAAGCCATCTTCCATTCATCTGCAAATTTCCCCTTGTCACAGCCAAATTGAAAGCCCTCATTTCCTGCCCCAAGGAGGTCTAAGTGAAGAAGAGAAAGTGAGACTTAACCTTTTTTTAAACTAAATATATGAATGTATAATCTATAGGCTGTCTTTTGTGTGGAACACTGACATTTTCCAGGGGGTTGCAGGTGGGATTTGGTTTCGTATGCAAAAAATTCCAACCTGCAGGTCAAGGAGGGGCAAGGGGGTGATGAGAGGATGCAGCTTCTGCATCGCTCAGACCGCGGAAAGCGATGCTCTGTGCCGGGCAGCTCTCCCCCATGCACCGGCACCCGCTGAGTCCGCAGCTGCCGATGAAGACGCTTTACTCACAAGCAGTATTTCGGTTCAGTTGTGGAGGTATTCCGGTGTTTTCCCGCAGCTTCCACCCCTGTTCTGAAGCCGTGCACTGGAGGCACCTGGAGCTGGGCTGCCAAACCACAGGGCACTGCCCCATCCCTGGCGGCCCAGCTCTGCACGCAGCCGCTTGTGTTTGTTTTGATGTGTTGGCTCCGCAGAGATGTTCTGAAGAATCAGCTGTAGCTGGGTGCTTTTTTCTTATTCTCTAATAACTGTGAGTATATAAAAAAAAGTCTGATTATAAATAGACACCTTTCTCTAACCTACACAATTCCACCTCCAACCCCCCCCACCCAGTTTTCTACCACTCCCATATTTACAATTTTCCCACAAAAACAATGTTAACTTTAATAATACAACTCTGTTACAGACAGCATTGCAGCAGGCTCTCCTGGGAGGTACCCTGCAAAGCCAAGAAATTGTTGCTTGGGATGTGTACCCTGGTCCTAATTTCATCATCTGTGGTGCTATGACTAGTTTGCACAGCTATATGAGTGATGATGACAGAACATGCTTAATACCATATCACATAAAATTTGTGCTGGGAGCAGCCAGGGACTGGAACCAATGCATCTCCCCTCTACTGGTGGTTCAGGTTTTCTGACCGAGGATATCCAGTGTGGTTGCAGGCACAGTCCTTGACCTCTGGCACCCACAGCAAAATACTTCTGAACCCCCACGAGGCTGGCCTCTTTCCCTGCACCATCTCCCCCACCTCTGCTGGTTTTG